>PVHX01001038.1:126041-233905 GCA_004024805.1 Geosciurus inauris | reverse complement strand
ATGTGGGGAAAGTAACGGGAACAGTGGAGGAACTCTGTTCACAGGGGTGTACGGGGGGAGGGGATATGGGGACAGTAAAGGTGGTGAAATATGATGGTCATCATAGCCCTAACATTATGTATGATTGCATGTATGTTGTGATTCTATATCACTTACAACCAGAGCAATGAAATGTTATCTTCCGTCTGTGTACAATGAATCAAATTGCCTTATGATATCATGTAATCCTAAATAGAACAAATAAATAAATTAAATATGAAAAAAAATGTTTCCTTTTAGGTGCTTTAACTTGAAAAAAGGGGTTTCAAGTTAGCTTGATTGACTATTTAAGATACTAATGAAACTTTAGAAGATAAAAGAGAATTAGCATCCTCTACAAATATAAACGTTTTACTAATCTAACATTTTATTAATCTATCTGCATAGTTGACTATGTAAAATGTAAATTTTTGGAAATAATATTCAACCTAGGGAATTTTTACAGAAGAAAATAACTAGTTCTTATTCACTGAATGTCCTGCACAACTTTACACAATAATCATACAAAGTGATGTGATCTGCTTACCTGTGATATTGAGGCTTCACAATGAAAGTTTTGGGTCACTTCAAATTCCTCAAAATGTGCAGAAGCACTTAATGAACTTTCTGACATTCTAGAAATGGAAGGAGCTAGTCTCCTGGCACATAACCTACAAGATAGCCATCAGGGTGACTGGCCATAAACAATATGTTAAAATAACAGCTTTCTATAAAATTATATTTTCCAAAGTATAAGGCAAAATCATATCTCTAATTTTGAAATATGTAACAGACGAGAATGGAAAAAAAGATTACATTCTATAAAAAAGACATATGATGTTGTTTGAGGTTCTGGGTTGGTTAGTATAAAAACTCATGCAGTAAGAAATGTGATTCATTTTGGGAATTCAAGACCTTTTCCCAAAAATGTCACCAGAAAAGGACAGCCAAGTTAAACAAGAATTTCTCATTTCTTTATGAAAATCAACATATTTAGAATCTGATTTCAATTTCATAAGGTAAAATTATGTGCTTTTAAACTATTATCCCTGATGTGTTTTAACATATGTTGACATTTGGTGTACATAAAAGTGTTCAAAAATGGAGGACATTTTAGACATGGTCAATCTAATATGTGAGTTCACAGATACAAAGGATCTCATGGACATTCCAGTGGTCTACCAAAACAAGCCTGCAGATACATAGTAGATGGGCATTATTTGAGAGCTGGCAATTAATTTATACAAGCCTAAAAAGTGATTAAGTAAAGCTATTAAGTAAACATAAATATTCCATGCTCAAAGACTTTACTAGAGAAGACAATTAGCTTGATGTTATAATACTGAAGTGACATAAGGAATGAATGTGAGTTCAATAAGCAGAACTGAAAGTCTAAGTGAATCTTAAATTTTATTATACTGTTTTACTTCTATAAAAAGGAAAAGTATGGAAAAGACAAAAAAAGTCCATTATTTTATTTAAATACAGGCAATATCTACTTAATTATTATATGGCTTTACTCATCTTTGAAAAAAGTCTTATATTTATGTATCTTAAAATTATCCAACATATTCTAAAACTTTTAATATCAAAAGACAAAAAACAGTTAAAATAAGTTGCTATTTATGACAGAAACATAATACAAATATTTTCATGCCATTAGCCCTACTCTTAACTACCATTTACTATTACTAATTGCCACTGTTAAATACTAATGACATGAATTATTTATTTTGTATCAAGCATAATTTTGGTTTTACAGGGCTATTTCTGGTTGGCTTTCTAAAGTTAGTTACCCTAAGTGGTGGCCGATACTTTACACTCTTAACAACTTTACTAACATTAAGGATGATAACAAATAATTGCCTATATTTCTTTTTGTGACCAATTTTACTAAGTCCCTTAGAATTGGAAGAAGCTGGACTTTTGTGAGTGCAAATGTCCTGACTATCCTTTCATTGTAATTATTAAACCCAGAGGTTTTGTTAAAACAATGTTTGTTTTCAACAAACATGCCAATTCTCAGATAAAATGGCTAACTTCTAAGTTTGCCTGCATAAAGCACAGACACACTGGTTTAGAATATACTTTTTAAAGGGGCTGGATGGTGAGCAATGGGGGAGAAAATATGAAGTTTAAGGAAAGGGCATCACAGAAATACTAGACTTGAGTAACCCAGATCTTTCTCTTTACCATTTTATCATGATTCTCACAGTCATTCCTTTTGGCACATAAGAAAGATAAATTTACCATAGTGAGAAAGAATAGTTTAAACTAGAGACACACTGAATTAAGTTTTTTTTAAAAAAGTGGTTGTTCATACATTGATCATAAAAGCCACACAATAGAGACTATACTCAGCCAAAAACTACTTAGTAAAAATTGATAGATTAATTATAAGCACATTTGTGAGGTGTCAATTACTAGATAAAACAGTATGAATAAAAGTATGAACACAGGGGCTGGGGTCGTGGCTCAGTGGTAGAGCGCTTGCCTAGCATGTGTGAGGCCCTGGGTTCAATCCTCAGCACCACATAAAAATAAATAAACAAAATAAAGGCATTGTGTCCATCTACAACGAAAAAAATTTTAATAAAAAAGGTATGAACACATACACCTGCACATGCACACACAAAAGTTCTTTTTTTTTTTTTCCTTTATTCCATTTTCATAGCTCTAAGCAATTTCAGGGAAAAAAAAGAATAAAGGGAATCTTCATTAGGGCTTCTTATTTTTCCAATCTCATGTATAAATTCATTACATTTTATGCAGAATAGAGGTCTTCCAGACATTAATTCTGAGGACAATTATCCCATAGGCTTAGAGACAATTACTTGAGATAATAGTAAATTTTTTAAAAATTACATCTTAAAAGTTCTATGAATTGGATTTTTCTACCAATAAGTAATCCACCATAGATCCTTAAATAGTAATGTTTACCTTGTAATGATACACAGAGTAAACCAGCAGTCCATTTGAATTGTATATAACAAGGCATGCAAAGTGGTTTAGTGCAGCATAATTTGTTCAAATGGTTTTAAAGTCTTATTTACATGAGTTGTCCAAACTGTCTATCTTAGAATGCTGTATAAATAACTATTCTGGAAAATCTAGCCTAATTCCTCTAGAGTCCAGTAGTTCTCTGGCCTTATTACTTTACTAGACATGGTGGAATGAAATAGACCAGGAGAAAAGGAAAACAATCCCTGAACTGTGTCCATGTTATATAAAGTAAAATGTGATCTGGAACAAACAGAATATAGTTAATATACACCTCAACTAGTTCTCAACAAGAACAGTATGAGCAATTGAGAATATTTTTAGACATTAGGTGCAAAGGTTTTTGTTTGTTTATTTTGCTAAGTGGGTTGGTTACACCTTCTTAAGCATAGGTAAATTGGGTTAGGAGAACTATTACATTTAAATTTTTTAAAAAAATCTTCTTCAGTTGGACAATGGTAAAATAGTCTCATTAACAGGAAGAAACCAAATTGATGAAAAGATATTTAGTATGACATTAATTTATGATTGTACTAAAATCCAGAGATTGTGATTTTGGGGGGACTCCCAAATGTCTGAATGACCAACATTTTGAAATATTAGAAATTTACATGTGTACTCGCTCTCTGAGTAGGTTACCTTTTGTCTTCCTTCCTGCCCCACCTAGAAATAAGAAAAGAGAATTCACAGAACTTTTCTTTTCTTCCTCCAATAATTTCCACTGCTCATAGTAACTTCTCCAGAAATGAAACATAAGAGAAGCTAGGCAATTATTAGTCCATTGTAGATGGGAAGAGGTAATATGAAGCAGAATTCTTTTTTTTGTTGTTTTTTGGTACTGGAGATTGAACACAGGGGCACTCGACCACTGAGCCACATCCCCAGCCCTATTTTTTGTGTTTTATGTAGACATAGGGTCTCACTGAGTTGCTTAGCACCTCACCATTGCTGAGGCTGGCTTTGAACTCACAATTCTCCTGTCTCAGCCTCCCTAAATGCTGGGATTACAGGCTTGCGCCACCGTGCCCGGTTGAAGCAGAATTCTTTATTTCCTGTTAAGTAACACAAAATGCTCAAAGGAAGCTTTGAGTTGAGGCTCATGTTCCAGAAGCCATGGTGGCTTCTTATTTTCAAAATACAAATAAGCTCCCATTATGCTTATTTGTATTTTGAAAAACCCATTGCTTGCAAGTAAATTAAATTTGAAGTACTCTGTGGCCTGGGAAATGCAAGCATCTTGTATGGGGTAGGGGAATGGGTAGGTCAGGAAGGTGATGGTGACAGTTGTTATTCTTCTTATTAAGTAAAAGAGGTGTGTTGTTTCTTAGTAACCTGTGCAAAAATTTAACCAGTTCTGGAAAATCATAAATTGGTAAGGCCCAGTTCTGTGAAAGAAACATTTAATACACTGTTCCATGGAAAATCCAAAAGTAATTCTTGGTTCTAGAAGGCTATTAATTTTTTATAAAGCTAATATTAATGGTAATGATCCAAAATTGTACATTTTTGAAACCACCTTCTTTACATGGAATTTGCATATTTGGTGAGTATTTAATTTGCAAATTATCTAGTAAAATATACCATTTAAAGTATTCTGTATAAATTATAATGCTTAACCTCTAACTCTACCTTAATCCTATCATATTATAGATAATAAAATACAAAATGAGCATTAAAATTTGAGAGTAGAAGTGAGCAGCCTTTGGCATTGTACACTAAATACTTTATTTTCCACTAATGCAGCCCATTTGCTAAACTACTAAAGAAACTCCTTTTTAGATTTTAAAACATGAAAATATCCTTTTTGAAAATCAAGTACTTACTCTAGAATGTGCAATTCTAGAGTCTTACAACATAAAACAACCTGTGTATTAGCCAAGGAAAACTCAAACCTTAAAGTATTCAATACACAGAATCCATGGCATGGAATTAAAAATTTCCAACTTGTGACTGCTCCAAATCAATACTATATTAAAAAAAGAAAAAAAGAAACAAAGAAACAAATGCACTGGTTTAAAAAACAAATCAATGCCCATATCTGGATTGAAGAGAGTTTGAATATGCTGTGAAGGGATATACTAAGCTTAAAAAAAAACAAAAGATTGTCACTAAGTTAAGTAAAATCTTTTTAAAGACAATAAAAATCAATGTCCAGTTGAACTGACAAGGGAGAGTAGACAAATTTTTTTTTTAAATTTCCTGAAGAATTATAATTTTAGTAGAGGGAAGAGTTAGTAATATAAAACACAAGATCCTTTTTTAAAGTATTTGTTACAATGCTATACAAAACCGTAGCTCAAATGTTAATTTAATTAGTTTGGAACTGAATTTAGTTTAAACCCTTCCAACCTCTAACAATCACTGTTCTACATTCACGGCAACTTTTTTTTTTAGTTTAATGGATACGTTTTAAAATACTACAACTACTATAATACTATAGTTTTTAGTATAAAATCATATTACCTAAGTTCTTATAATGTTTACTTTTGTGTCTAAAATAGAAGACAATAAACTGTTTCCTTACACAAAAGTAGAGAGAACTCAGAAGCACTCAACCAGCTGCTTCCCAACTTTGGGGTTTATGGAGCAATTTTCAAAAGTTACAAGTAGATAAGACAGATCTTTTGGATTCTAGCATCATTTAATATTTAGAGATAAACATTCACGTCATTTGGTTTTGTGGTTTCTAATCAAACCAAAAAATCCTTATAACATCAGCATTATTAATCTTTCAATCATTTAAAAACAAGAATGAAGACAAAGCAAAACAAGAGACACTTAGTCATTTAAAAGGTCACAAACCATCTACCATAGTTTTTGTCTTAATAGATTCTTTCCACTCAATCAAGAATTATTATTTTATACATGTGTAAAGCATTAGAGTTGCAAATTAGTACAAAATACAGTCCTTAAGAAAACTCATGCTCTGAAGAAGGTAAATATGTTACAGTATATGATTGTAATATAACTTTTAAGAGACAGACACCAAGTGTTTTGAATGCACATCAAAACAATGTTTAATTTTGAATAATTGCAGAGATTTCTAAAAACACATACTTGAAAATGGTAACATTTATGAAATATTAAGAACAATATTTCCACTTACAAAGCAAGAAGCAGAACGGTTAATCTATAAAATATATGAATCAATTAAAAAAATGAAATAAGAGAAAATTATGACATGATTTTATACTTGACTCTGATAAAAGATTCACTTTTTTTCAAACTGCAATTAGCTATAGTTTTCATAAATTTTAATATTTTAGAAATAATTGAAATGAAGCTTTGATCAGTTTTCCTTATATCAACAGAAATATCCTTTATAGTTTTTCCTAAGTTCTTTCCCAATTCCAAATTATAAACTGCTATACAGAATGATGAATGATCCTTGATATGGGATAGCCACAATAAATTAAAATATGTGCTTTTAAATAAATTTATTAAGCATTTATTTTATATGTGTTTTAATCTGTTTACATTTTAATTTAGCTTGGAGAACAGATTTAGGAACAGGTAGGCAGTGTATTTAATTTAAAACACATTTACATTGTTCTACCATATAGTTTGAGAGTGAAGACTAAATCACTGAAAAAAATTGTTAATCAATATTGTCTTATTTGATATCTTGTGCTAAACCAAAGATTTTGAGCAAATAATCATAAAACTTTCAAATTCAGAAAACAAAACAAAATCTATAATAGCCCACTCCTCTCCTTGTAGAAAAAAAAATAGAAAACAAGAACAATTCAGTATTAACATTTAATTCTCTTAGCAAACTTCAGTTCATGGGTTGGAAGTATCCCTTTCCTTTCTTACATGCCTGAACTGACCTAAATTCTCTCAGCATCCCATTCAACAGTCTCTTTACACATCTCTCCCTTGATAAAATACAATCTCTTTACACATCTCTCCCTTGGTAAAATACAAACTGTCTGAAACAAACCACCTGGTTTGCCTCACTCCCTATCTTTGTGCAGATAGGATAATCTGAAATTTAAAACAAGACGGCAGGGATATTCTCATGGAGAAGGTGACTGTGCAAAACTTGAAGGAGACCAGAAAGTTTGCCATGTGACTGTCTGCAGGGGCTGGGAGAAGGGACACTCCAGGTTTACTGGAAGCACACCTGGCATGTTCATGGATAGGCTGGAGCTGGGTGATCAAGGGGAACTGCAGTAGAAGAGAAGGTCAAGGTATCTGAGCCAGGGTTTGGGATTTTTCTCCTATCGAGATAAGAAGTCAATGGAGACTGATTCAAAAGTATTAAGTAACTTAAAGCATTTACAAAATTTCATTTTGAGAGTAAGTCAGAGGACTGACATGATCTAACTCACATATTTTTAAAGTATCTCTTTGGCAACTATTCTGAGAATAGATTTAAGAGGGAGATGGAGGAAGCAGAGAATCCATTAAGAGACTATAATAAGAAACTAAAGGGGAGAATAAAGGGACTGGAACCTAGCTGACAGAGATGAAGATGCTGAGAAGAGGTCAGATTCTGGATCTTACAGTATATGCTAATGGGATTGAGGGTGCAATATTAATGAGAAGAGATGAATCCAAGGTGCTATATGGTACAGGACTGGAGCACTGGAAGGACAGAACAGCCATTCACTTAGATGAAGAAGACTCGAATGGGAAAATACCAAAGTGCAATCCTAGAGTGCTGACCCTTATTACAGAAGTCTAAGTACAGATGGTCCCTAGTATACCATTGTGCAGCTTACAAAAGTGCAGCTTACAATTGCTTTCTAATGATGAAGCAAAAGCAAGATATAATTGGTAGACACTGGCAAATTTTGAATTTTATGTAGCAACCTGTGGTATGATATCCACTCTCCATGCCAGGGATGGCATGGAGCTGTGGTTTTTAGTCATGTGATCATGAGAGTAAAAGACCAATACCATACCAATTTATTGTATTACCAGTGTTATTTGGATATTGTGCTTTATTTTCTTCTGTCATCATATCTACAAAACGCCCATCTGTGTCTCCTGAACACATATGACTATTCTGCTTTTCACTTTCACTATAGTATTTAATAAATTGCATAACATAGTCAACACTTTATTACAAAATAGGCTTTGTGTTGGGTGATTTTGCACAGCTGTAGGCTAATGTAAGTATTCGGAGCACATTTGATTTAGGCAAGGAGGAGCTATGCTGTTGGGTAGGTTAGGTGAATTAAATGCATTTTTGACTTATGATATATTGATTTATGATGGCTTTATTGGGATATAATTACAACCTAAGTCTAGAGCACCTGTGGTTATATCAAATCAGCCATTAAATCTGTGAGTCTAGAGTTATGAAATGGAGATAGGAATCTGTGAACCATAAAATTACATGTAGAGCCATATGACTACAGAAGATCACCTAGGGAGAAAAAACATATTTAGAATTACACTCTGGGCCAGAATGACATAAGATGTCATGGAACAGAGGATGAACCAGCAAAGGAAACTATGGAAGACTCGTTAACCAGGAAGGAAAGAACAAGAAAAAGTAGTGTACCAAGGTGAAGGGAAGAAAGTGCTGCAAAAACGAGGCCCACTCACATTCTCCACAAATTGCCTTACTCATTCCATCCTACTCATCCTTCAGAGCAGGACACTTCCTTGATAAGCACTTTCTGAGCACTCCTGCCTCAGAGAGATCATCCCCCATTACATCCCTAAATCACAGCTTAGGCCTCAATAATTATCAAAATTATGACTGCAGCTGCAGCTTCATTTCTCTGTTCTTCTTCCCAGGCCTGCTCCCACTCAAAAATGCGAGTCCTTGAGGGCCAGAAGTTTCCAACAGAATTGTTGGAATCTAATAATATATCACACAAACAGGAAGGAGAAAGTTAGATTTATTGAGAGCCTGCTGCATATTAGGCAATAAGTCAATATGCTTTATGATGGTTATCTTAGTGCTCAAAAATGTGGGTAAAAGAATGAAGGAAGTGCTGATTGAACAGTAGTAGCAAGAGCACACATGATAGATAGATGGATAAGGGCAATTCAGACACAGGTAAAGTCCTGCAGCAAATATGGATGCAATAGAGTACCACAGTTTGATGTCAATCACTATCAAGATTATTCAGCTGCTTCTTTCTAAATTCATCGAGCAAAATACTCCAATATATTTTTTTTCCTTTATAGATTCTCCTATGGATTTAGAAAGTGACAACTAGCAGATATAAGTATCTGTTCCAGCTGACTGCTGTATTTCTCATTGTGTGTGAATAAATTAAATGTTCTATTTTAGACCTTAGTCTAATGTAAATTTGGTTAGTGTGTTTCCTTTTAGATTCCCAGTGATGATCAGTCTCCTTATTTCTTGTTTTTCTTTGAACATTAAAGTGACAAAACCAAGTTATGGGAACAAAATGGGACTGACTCAGGCAATAAAAAGAGATTGTGATATAAGACATTTAAGATACACATACTGTGTGATTGACTGCTAAAGGAAAATATTGATTTCCATTTCTTTTATCTCTTGTTGACACACAATAGTGGTCACAGTCATATGATTCTTCTATAGTGGATTGGGAAGCAGTTGATAGCTTTGCCAAAAGAAAAAAAAAAAAGGAAAGGAAAAGAAAAAAACAAAGAAAGATATTTTGTTGTTACCTCAAATTTGATCCATTTTTTTTCTGAGTTTATTCCCTAAGCGGAAATATAGAATTCCAGAACCAGATAAACACATTTCAAATTTAAATTCATCATTTGTCAGGGTAACCAATCTTATTAAATAAGATTAATTAGTGATGTTTTGACAAAATGGGGTTTGTATCCCTTTGAAGAATATCATTGAACTCTGCTGACACACTGAGGTCATTTTGCTTTTATGTTGCTAAATGGATAAGTACATGGTCTCCCTCTGGGAGGCACACACCCTTTCTTTCTAAATTCTAGACAAAGAAAATTTTTTGGATGAAATGATTTGTATCAGTGACATAAGTAGATAACTTTGTCACAGTCTTCAATTTTTAAAGTGTGTTGAACATTAATACTTCCTTTCTTTTTATTGATAGCAGGGTGATGGGAATTCACAAGTATGTAGGTTCTTGTTGCTAGCTCATCTATCACTCTCTATAACCTAGAATTATAGAGATTTTGTATTTTTATGTCCTAGCTATCTATGAAATATAAATCCTCTTCATGCCTACCATGACAGCCCTAGTTTAGGATTTTCTTTACCAGGACTAGTGAAATAACTGTCACAACAGAGACAGTCTAATGGTATTCACACCTACACTTCCATCATCCACAGAGTATTGGGGATAATCTATGAAAAGTACAAAGTCAGTCAGTGGCATTTTTGTTTAGAAATCTAGCCATTGTTTCTTTCATTTCTTTTTTTCTTTTTTTGCCTTTCTAACACTGAAGATTAAACCCTGGGGTGCTCTGCCTCTGACTCACATCACTAACCATTTTTATTTTGAAACAGGACCAGGATCTCACTAAGTTATAGAAGTTGGCCTCAAATTTCCAATTCTCCTGCCTCAGCCCCTGAATTGCTAGGATTACAGCTGTGTGCCACCACATCTGGCTGGATATTGTTTCTTAATAGCTTGTAGAATAAGAGCAAAGACTCACACCACCAGTATATTCTGAGACCCTGGAAAGAGAGCCCTTTTCTGAGCCTCACACTTTTGAGGAGGCAGGGGTAACCACTGACTAGGAGCCAGAGGCAGGCTTGCCATATATGACCATGTTCAGGAGCAGAACTTGGGGGATTCTGAGAATTCTAAATTCAGATTGTGTCTTCAGTCAGTATAAAGTTATGTTGTGCTAGGTCAGGATATACTTCTTGTTTTCTAACTTTATTACTTGTAATATTTAGACATAGCATACATGTGATATGTAAGCATCAATTCAGATTCCTACTCTGAATCTACAGATATTGGGCCAACTTGGGTTTCTGTTTAAGGCCTTTCATGCCACAGCCCTGTCCAATTCTTCAGTTCATCGCCAAAAGCTAATCAGCCACACTGTACCTATGGTACATTAACCCTGAAGCTTTTGTACCATGCTTTCCACACCACAATGTATAACATCTTTGGTTTTCATTTGTACTGTTGTTTCTGATTGAAATGGCCTTCACAACTTTTGTAGCTAATTCATTAATCTCTTATTACACATCCTGTAAATCATCACTGACAATCTAAAAAAATTTTGTGACTTTATGTATTCAATTTTCTCACAGTACATTGTACAAACTTCATTCTTATAGTTATCTTATTATGATGTCACTATTTGCTTCTGTCTCATTGGAAAAAACACTGTCAACCTCTTGAGGGCAACATTTATCTTGTTTTTTTAAAAATTATTTTTTATAGTCTAACAAATACATGCTAAACAAATATATGCTAAACTGACCAGCATGGTTAAAAATGCATGCTATTTCATATTTCATTCAACCTATAATGACAAATGCCTTGAAAATACCATTTACTATAGTTGAACAACTAAGTAACTTTAAACTTACATAATGAAAAATTTGTTAATTGTGTAAAAGAATGTCAAGTCTTTGCGAAAGCCAATCCAGGGTTTTAGGTAGTCATTTCTCTTCTATAACGCAATGTCTATCAAATAATTATGATGGATATATTATAATATAAGATGCTGTGAAAATTAAGCTTTAAATTTTGTATAAAATTTTCATGCTGTATTTTACCCTACCAAAGAAAAATTTCAATGGCAATTCTAATGACCATCTTTTATAAATTACATAACACTAATAATTTAAAAATAATCAAAACTGATATAAATTTTAAGCAATTTAATTTATAAAAATATTTTTTAGAAAATCAAGGAGGCTATATTTTAAGATTTTAAATGTAATTGTTTAGTCTATGATTCTTTAAATGTTTTTTAAAAATATATACTTTTCATTGGCCATCTAATTTGAAAGCCTAGAAAATCATCTATATATTATGTCATACAATTTATATAATCTAGCTTTTTTCCAGCTCTAATTATTGGTTGGACTTATACATGGACCCAAGTCAACCCTAGTTCCTAAACTATTGTAATAAGAGAAGCATTCGTATTCTCAATTATTCATGAAGTACCTTGCTTAGAATGAAAACAGAAATTTCCAACAATGTACATTTCATAAACTGAATGTTTCAACATTAATTTTACCTACCATGGAGGCACTGAACTTTTTCGAGCTTTGTGTGAATTTCCTAGGCTAGGATTCTGAGATTTGGATTATACTACATCTCTTCCCTTCACAGTTCTCCTGTTTGGATTGATACCCTGAAACCTTTTTAGCTATTTTTTTCCATTACAAGCCTACAGTCTCCATCTCTGAACTGTCTTCATATATGAAAACAACTCACATAAGGAAAAATTGACATAGCCCTTAACCACGTGTCTGACTGTGGAAAAAACCTGTCACCTAGATTTTTCCTAAGAATAGCATCATCTTGAATGAACAGAACTCATTTCACTGTTAGAATTTGCTGAGCCCTCTGCATAACCATGCTCTGTGTATTATGCTCATCAGTTGCTTTCCCAGGAGGCACTCTAACAGTACTAAATCCTATGCATAGCCTCTTACTCTTCAACCTACCCAATCCCAGCTTCCTTACACAACCCTAATAACCTCTGGACCTGGGGTCTTATCTTGGCCTGTTTGTAAAGATATGCTTCTACATTTATTTACACAAAATGAAAACAGGGAGACCAGAGGACATTTATTAAGGACATTTCAATTTTATGAATTATATTGGTAATAGGAAAAGAAAACCGGTTCTTTGAATCATCCAACAGGATACGGCTTGAATGCCAGTGTTCCTGGATAAACTGAGAATGTAGCTCAATTGAGTAGAGAGTGTGCCTAGCACGTGAGGGACCTGGATTCAATCTCCACAATTGAAAAAAAGAATTTTAAAACAAAAAGAGTTCCTGGACAGAATTACCCCCAAAATGGAGAGATACTGAAGTAAGACTGGCTCATATACTTAGTATTATTTATAGTTAGAAAACTAATAGCATGCTAAAGCATTTTTTATTCTATGACATATATCTTACCTTAACTTCCACATGAGCCATAAGTACAGCAAAATTGGTTAGGTGGTTACAAGAGCAAGTAGTATGTGTCTTATTTGTTGTCAGGAGCCGACACCCCTGCGTTGACCAATAACCTGTCATTGTACGCTTGGAATAGCTCCAAAATGAACAGTTGGGGTTGAAATTTTCCTCTGACTGCTATGGAAAAAAGAGAAAAAAATCAATAAAGGTAATAACTACTTTATGATTATGTAAATTAGGTAAGCATTTTATTTATATATTATACAGACTCATACTCTGTTCCAATTCTTGTGGTGGTATCAACCAATGTTATCCTATTAAGTGGGATTCATCAATTCTAAGAAAAATTGAATGTATATGATTTATTCCTTTATTGATTTATTCTTATTAGAGGTTAAATATTCTTTAAATGATTATTATTGAAGAATATTAATATCAATGTTTCTGAATCATATCAATTAATGTGCATTTCATATTAAAGAAGTAAACTGCTGGAAACAATCAACTTCTGAAAGGATGCTCTTTAGAAATATTTATTGAATTTACAACTACAATCTTTGTATATATACAAAAATAGATCTTCACACAAAGACATAATTACTTATAACATCATATCACTCTCCAGTTTCTTTTAATGTATGGCTAGTTCACTTAAAAACTAAATTTTATATTGTACATTTAAGTTTTATAGTATGATGTTATTGAATTCATATAGACAGTAAAATGGTTACTATTTAAGAGAAAATTAATTTATCCATCATCTCACAGTGACATTAGTTTCTGTTTCTCTGGCAAGAACAGCTATGATCTACTTATTTCCAAAAAAAAAAAAATCACTAGCATATGTTGTAGATAATGAACTGCAATACATCAAATAATAGAAAAATATTAATAGAAAATCAATTAATTTAATATTCAAGTTATAATGAACATGGATAATATGGAGAACTAATCTTAACATCCTTACCTTGATATGTTTTACAGTAAACACCACAGGATCAGCCAAATAGACCTTATTACTGAACTCTTTGTTTATTGCTGCTGTAATTACAGGTGAATTGACAATAACAGAGTGATTTGTAGACATAGCTTCTGTTCCCAACTTCATACTGGCATTCTCCGTGGACAAATAAGGACCCAAGTTGTTATAAAGGACAAAGGCCACTCTGATCTCTCCTGAAGTAAATGAAAATGTGGATTACATGTTAGAAAAAACTCTGATTAGTCTGTACATTGCATTTAAATTAATTCTAATTAGATGCCAATCAAATCTTTACATGCGCTTAAAAAAATCAAACATTTATTTGCTTGGTATCAAAGTTCCAAATCATTTATGAGAAAAGAAAAGTCAAATTCTACTCAAATAACTACATATCAGTATTTTTAAAAAAGGAACCTCATCCCTATTTTAGTCCACACTCAAAACTGAATTTAAGATGGATCATAGACCTAAGCATAAAATCATAACCATAAAGCCTCTAAAACAAAATATAGGATGATACATTTTAACTTTGAGAAAGGAAAAGTGACTTGGATGGGACTCAAAAATCACAAACCACAAAATGGTAAACTAAACTGTGTCAAAATTTAAAATTTGCAAACCGGGCACGGTGGCGCATGCCTGTAATCCCAGCACTTTGGGAGGCTGAGACAGGAGAATCGCAAGTTCAAAGCTAGCCTCAGCAATGGTGAGGTGCTAAGCAACTCAGTGAGACCCTGTCTCTACATAAAACTCAAAATAGGGCTGGGGATGTGGCTCAGTGGTCGAGTGCCCCTGAGTTCAATCCCCGGCACCAAAAAAAAAAAAAATTTAACATTTGAATTTATCAAAACCTATAAAGAAAATGAAAAGCAAAGCACAAATGAAGGAAAAGGATTCATGAATATGTAATACATATTTGCTAGTCAACAATAATATAATAAAAACCTTTTAATATGGCAAATGCCATAAATAAATTCTTTAAAAGATAACTGAAAGGCCAGGAGACACATGAAAAATGATCTGTGTCATAGCTAATTAGGGAAATGAAAATTAAAATTTTGAGGTAGCATTTCCTTCCAAATAGAATTTTTAAAAGAGATTACCACTATAATGTTAGTAAGGATGTAGAGCAATTGTAACTCTTATACATTGCTGTGGGCGTGTTTAAAAGTTCAACTACTGAGAAAAATGGTAATTTCTTGTAAAGGTAAACATATATCTTTTTTTCCTAGTAAGTGAAAGCATATATCCACAAAGAAGAAAATTTGTATAAGAAAACTTGAATACAGGATCCTTATTCATAAGATAACAATCCTTTATTATTCATAAGATAATAATCCTTATTCATAGGATAACAGAATCTACTATGCATCAATAAAGAACAAACTATAAGTAGATAGTACATAAAGACCAAATCTCAAAATATCTTACTGAGTTACAGAATGCAGACAGAAAAAAGTACATACGTATTAAATATGTGTATGATTATATGAAATCTAAGAACAGGACAATTTTGTCTGTAAAAATAATAATGAGAAGAAGGGTTCATTAGGTGGGCAGAGAGAGTGAAAGGACTGGTAAGAGACACCAGGGAATATTTTGGGGAACAGAAGATATTTATTTTCTGCTTTATGTGACTTTACAGAGTTATATACAATGGTAAAATTCCTTAAGCTAAACACTTAAAGTGTGTGTATTTTTTATAGATTGATTATATCTCAACTGCAATTAAGAAAAAGGGATACCAAATCTTTACCTATGTTTTTTAAGTATCATTTCCTTGTTGGGGGAGAGGGGACTCAAGTCCTCTGTGTTATTTCCAGCATACAGGCATGCCA
This sequence comes from Geosciurus inauris, assembly GCA_004024805.1. NCBI lineage: Eukaryota > Metazoa > Chordata > Mammalia > Rodentia > Sciuridae > Geosciurus > Geosciurus inauris. The sequence goes on along the minus strand of PVHX01001038.1, from coordinate 218,032 downwards.
GTATACAACACTTACATATCAAATATGCAAGTTCACCAAGAGACAGGGACTGTCCACCCACTGTGGCTACAGAGATGAGCAAATCACAGTCCCCATTTCTGAGTCTTTGAGTTGAGTAGAGAAAAGAGAGAGAGAATTGAGTTGAATGGAAAGATAGCCAAAAAAAATATAATATAAAGTGGGATGGCTGTCTAACATCTAAACTGTGCTCTCATGTTTGAGAAATGTGTTATGCTTAGGGATTTATAGACACAAAATGGATATGCATTTGCTCTCCTGTCTTGCCTTGCAAAGAGGTTGGTTGCTCTGGGCACCTCAGCTAGATGCATCTAAATAGATGCTGTATTCTTATTCTGCAGATGAGGAGCTAGTAATGCAGGAAGCAGGAGGTAGAGTAGAAGTAGCAGCAGAAGCAGCAGTGCTGTTCCTGCACCCCAAGTTCATATGTGGCAGCAGAGACATCTCATAGTAGATTCTCTGCTGTGGTACAGGCTGCTGTGAGCCTGTTTTCTGAGACATATATCATGGGACTCTTTTTCCTTTCAGTAACCCAGCAAAGAGATTATAATGAGAGCTATGTAAAGGAAGAGGTGTTCTTATCTAATCTTTATCTGTCAACATAGCACTATACAAATACAAGTAATTCACTAAGAACTTCCTATCTATTACAACAGAATAATTTTCGTTCTTTCCCTTTACATTTTGTATAAATGCTGATTTTGGGGGAGGCTAAACTTAAGGATAGCCATGCATTTTTCTTGTTAATAATACAAATTTTATTTTGTCTTACAATCAGTTGATAATTTTTACTTATGGGTTGGTGCCAAGTTGCCATCGTATCTTTTTTAATAAGGTTGGCTTTTTTTTTATCATAACTTTATCTTCATATATTAATTTGTATATGGTGCTGAGGATCGAACCCAGTGCCTCATCCATGCAAGATGAGCACTCTACCGTTGAGCCACAATCTCAGCCCCTGCCATTGTATCTTATGACTACTACGAAAATATTTCAGTCCTCATCTGCTCTATGTCTGAAGGTTCATACATATATTCAATGTGTCCTTAATGAGTACACTGACATTCTAGGCATAGTTTAAAGCAGTAGGATTATATCAGTAATAAGAATAAATGAAATCCCTGTTCTCATGGAGTTTACTGCCTAGAGGGAGAGTAAGACATTAAGCAAGCAGTAAAAAAATAATATTAATAGTAATATAATTTCTTATAATGGCAAGAGAACAAATGCTATGGAGAAGCATTGGCATAAACATGGCTAATGGGAAAAGAATGATTGAGAAAGAGTGATCTACCTTAGAAGACATGGAGGATTTTCCCTAAAGAAGTTAAGTATTATTTTAAGAAGTGAATGATGGAGAGGCTGCTATCATAAAAAAATTACATTTTAAGAAGAAAGAAGAATATGCACCAAAACCTGTGCAGTGTGTGTGAGAAAGAGAATTAAGACAGGTTTACTTGGATCACAGAGGGTATGCTAAGATAGGCATGAGCTGGGGCAAAGGAGGCAGGAAGGAAGTGGACCAGCAAGCATGTGGTGGGCCCAGTGAAGTCATGTGATTTCATTCTAAGTGTTACCCAAGGTGAACTGGTCAGATTCCTGTTTCAGGAAGGACCCCTTTTCAACAGGAAATGATTTTGGAGGGCAGGAGCAAAAGCAGAGAAAACAGTTACCAGCTAATTCAGAGTTACTGGGGAATTAGATGTCTTTGTACACAATCTTACTGCTGCTTAAAATATCCCTTTAGTTCAATGAGCAACATAATAATAACTTGTTAGTTCAATCCTGTAAGATTTCTAGCACTTATAAAGCATTTTATTATTATGACAATAAATGTAATTGTTCTTGATAATGTTTAACAGGATCTATTTTCCTAGAAAACTGTTCACTCTGCAATATGTTGTTACAGCCTGAAGTCACCCTGCAGTCATCTTACAGGTTAAAAGATCTCACTGTCTTAGCAAAAATGATTTAAAAATTTTAAGATTTGTGAAAGTTGGGATGTACTTTCTCTATGAAATTACTTATTTATTGAATTTTCATTTTTTTAATGAATTCTATCTAACAGTAAGCTAAGCTGACCTATACATAGGTCAGTTCCATTGCCCCAAAGTCTCTCCTTACATTTAAATTTTCTGTATGCTTTGCAAAGGAAAAGTACAGAAATTCTTACAAAGATATCAAATGGAAAAAAATACATGCACTTTAAAAATTACAAGTAAAATTTTATAAAGGTAAATCTGTTGAGGAGTAATCAGATCATCTGGGTTTTGGTGTTAACAATTTCCCTCATATTCAAATTTCTCACACCTGAAAAGGAATGGAAGAATTTGCAATCTGACAAGAGAATTCTGCAGAATAAATAGTATTACCATATTTATGGTACAGTAGATAAGTGGAAGAAGAAAAGCAGGAGAATGAGAAAGATATAAGGAGAGGAAGAGGAGAGCTCTCAAATAGTAGATCTAATATTCCAAGCAAAGAAGCAATTAATTAATGCAAGTTCAATACCATTAAGCATAAAAAAATAAATTCTAACTTACCATTGCGGCCATTCTGCTTTAAAGTATTTGCAGAAAGCTGGATAGTGCTTCCATGGGCCATATTTTCTGGAAATTTTAGGTCTTCTAAGTTTCCTTCTGTGCTCAGCCTTGCAACTTCTAGTTCTGTTAATAACAAAGACATATACACATACATTGAGAAACATGCCAAAGTTACAATACTATTTCTGTAATCAAAACACAGGAGTTCTTGTTCTATTTGTCATGATAAAGCAGTTCAATCTTTAAGAAAATATATTATTAGTATTTTCACTTCTTTCAAAATAAAGCAAATAAAGGCTTGCAAAATCATGTAAATACTACAAATGCATCCATAATAAATTAGTCTAAATTTTAAATTCAAACCTAAATCTTAATACTTTATTATTGACTTTGGGTTAATTTTCAAGATACTATCTTTGCTTTATGAATTAAATAAAAATTCTCATATTGGAGCTGTCATGTCATATCATTATCAATCTCTCTTTAAAGTTAACAAATATGAAACAGATTTATCAAATGTCCTGATATAAAATTATTAGTTATATATTAAGCCACAATAAAAACAAATTTATAGTTTTTATAAGCCAGATAATATAATTATCAGTTTTGTCATCTTTATTCACATGACTTTTTACAGCATATAATTCACACATAGAAATAACCTATAAGTCCTGAATTAGGAGAAAAAAATACTAAATATTACAAAACATACATAGATGAAATACATGTATAAAAATTCTGAAAATAAACAGACCTCACTGTGAGCAATCTCAGATTAATATATCCCATATATCCCATATCAGAATGTCCTAAGAGTTTAACATTCAGAACTTCCAACATGATTAAGCTGAAAGGTTGACACTCTTAATATGATTGAAAGAACAACTTATCTCTATTGAAATAAAGCATCATTTATATCTGAGGTGCCAGATATACTTTTTTCTTTTCCTCTTCCTGTTATGCAAGGATCTCTGGACCTTCTGTATAACAAAGGCCACTTACGAATATTGTCTGTGTTCTCCCTGACAATGTCAGTCTTCAAAAGGTTATCAGCCAGCACAAAGGCACTCTCCTCCACTGTGTCAAGCAGCATGGTGGCTGCACGTAGTTGATCACTTGTAGTCAGGTCTCTCCATGCATTCAAAGCTTGTGGCTGAAGGAGGTTGTTAACTGTCTCGACCATTGCCTATGAGAAGAGGGACAGAATGACAGAGGTCTCTAGTGAACCCACATAGCTGTCAGAAATCCAGGTGAACATGTTGCCCAGCAAGCAAGGATCAGCGGTGCGCATGAGCTCACTATTGTCCCAGCCTCCCCTGTGACATGCTGCAGCAGAAGCATTCATTATTTTTTTTTTCTGTAAAACCCTTGCTGAGACTTTGCAAGGCAAGAGAAAAACCTGTTTCTTTCTTTGACGTACAACAAATAGAGCCATACTTGCTCCCCCAAATCAGCATCACAGGCTTCAATAACACTGTGATCATATAATTAAATGATCTATCTGGGGAACTGTTGACAAGTAATTCAATCCAAAATTTTTTACCACATCACCCACAGATAATGATAATTTTTTTCCTATGCATTACCATAAAAGTGGATACTAACCACAACCAAGATGGATTGTGTATAGACACAACAGTATAGGAACTCCTTGCCTATAGGCTGAAGACTCACTGAACAAACACCTTTCTTTCCTACTTTATTTTATTTTTTTCCTAGCCAGCTAGTAAATGTCAGAATGGAGAAAATATCAAAGCATACACACTCCCAGGGGTTTTGGATGTATTATATGTGGACAGAAGATGTCTTCATGCTGTTTACTATTAGGGAGGAGAATAAACACTTGGATTTCACTATACCAATGGACCTCAGGTGTTTTCTGTTTTGTTTTGTTTTATTTGTTTTAATCAGCAGTGGACTTGTTCACATGGAGAGAAAAGCACCACATTTCTCCTTGCTTCATCCAAAAGAATCATCTCTATAGTTACAACTTATATATTTCCTGTGGTTTGCTTTATGCTGTGGGTTACAAAGAAAACCGTTTTCCCAATAAGGTCTTGAGTTTCATTCAAATCTAGAGATTTGCAAAATAGAAAAATACAAAACCTGCAGTTTGAAAGTGATCATCTCTGAACTTATTCACTATGAAATATGCCTCTAATGCAGAAATGAAGTTAAATAAACAGCCAACACAGAGTTTCTAGGCTGCACGTAAGTGTTTTAAAACAGGACTCACATTATTGACACCTTGGCAGAGGGACTGCGTGAGATGGAGACATATCCTTTACAGTGCAGCGCTTTCTTCTGGCTGCTGTTTTCATAGTAACCAAGTCACAACTGTTAAAAATTCAGCCTCATAATGAAACACCTAGGCTACCAATTAACACCAGCTTCAAAAACTAATTTGCCTTTTGATAAGAGTTGTTTTTCTTGATATTTTCCCAGCTATTCCAAGTTCCGGCCAAAAATCAACATTACTGGACTTTTGAGTCAAAGAGTCTGAATCACAACTTGCAGACTTTGTATAACACAAACAAACCAAAGAAATCTGTCATTTATTCAAAGACTGGACAATTTCACATAGAGTGCTTAGCTCTGTCATTTGTTCTGGGTTTAAAGCTTGACCTAGTAGTTAGACAAAAGTATTTCTGGATCAGAGCAAAACTAACTGCTTTCCAGGAAGTTCTCCTGGGGGAAAACCAACAGGATGTGCCAAAAAAGAGATGCCAGACAGGAAGCTCTCCCTCACAACACACACATACACACATACACACACAAGTTTAGATGCTTTCTGAAGCCAGAGGACATCACCCTCCTGAGTGCAAAGAAGTACTTTTTACGGTACCAGATGATCCTCTGAATTAATGCTCTGAAATCCCCCATGGAACAAAAATTATGACTCTTTTTTGAAATAGAGAGCTATTTTAGCTGCTAAAAAAATTATTTATTTATTTATTTATTTATTTATTTATTTAGGTACTGGGATTGAACTCAGGGGCACTGGGCCACTGAGCCACATCCCCATCCCTAATTTATATTTTATTTAGAGACAGTCTCAATGCGTTGCTTAGCACCTCACCAATGTTAGGTCAGTTCAGGGCATCCGATTAGGGGCAACCAGGGCAGCCTCAGGGAAAGAGGCAGCAAGCAGCCCGCATGCCAGACGCTGACGAAAGCAGTAGTGGCACCTCCTGTCAATCAGCGGGCTTTTCCTGACTCACCCCAGAAGGACTCTGACCTCAACAGGATCCCCTGATCTTCTCTTCCTGCCTTAAGCCTTCCCCTTCCTGAACAGTCTCTTTAAATTTTCTGTACCACAGAACACGTGCACAATTCTTCCCTCCCGCTCTGTTGGATGGGGGAATTTGCCAGGAAGCATATTTCCCAATAAAGCCTTACCCAGTGGTTTTATTTACCACCTTTTGGTCTCCTGGCTTTACAGCCATTGCTGAGGCTGGCTTTGAACTTGTGATCCTCCTGCCTCAGCCTCCCAAATTGCTGGGATTACAGGTGTGTGCCACTGTGCCTGGCTAATAATCTTAATGGTTATTAAATATTATTCCTTTTATTAATTTAAATCTTACCTTAGAATATTTATTGGGCTAGACATTTCTGTTCTGCCTTTTCTTGTTTTAATTTAATTTAAAAACATTGAAATGAGAAAAAAAGGAAAATAAACATGTTCAACTTCGACAGTGGTCTCAAACAATGTTGTAGATAACTTGTTCCAAGACTAAATGATAAAACGAAGGAAGTCTGAATGGATTAGTATGAAGACTGAATCAGTAATCAAAAACTTCTCAACAAAGAAAAGCCAAGGACCAGATGGCTTCACTGCTGAATTCCAAAAAACATTTAAAAGAGAATTAACACCAATTCTTCTCAAACTCTCCTGAAAAATTTAAAAGGAAGAAATACTTCCAAATACATTTTATGAGGGCAGCATTACTACTTTAATGCAAAAGCTAAAGACACCTCTAAAAAGAAAACTACAGGCCATATGATGAATACAGATGCATAATTCCTCAATGAAATACTAGCAGACCAAATCTTACAGCACATTAAAAGGATCATATAATCATTAGCAAGCATGATTATCCCTGGGATAAAAGGATAATTCAACATATAAAAATCAACAAATGTGATATATTAGTAGAATAGAATATAGTGTCACACAATTGTTTCAAAAGATTCATTAAAAAATCTGACAAAATTCAGCACTTTTTCATGAGAAAAACGAGCAACAAACTAGGAATAGAAGAAACATACTTAAATATAATAAAAGCCATATATGAAAAGCTCTTGGTGAACATCATTCTCCACCATGAAAATGTGAAAGCTTTTCCTTTAAGATCAGAAACAAGGTAAGCATGTCAGGCCCACTTTTACCACTTCTATGCAGCATAGTACCTGAGGTATTATATTGGGCAACAAATAGGAAATAAGACCTCTTCAGATTGAAAGTGAAGAAGTAAAATCATCCCTGTTTGTAGGTGACATAATCTGTATAAAGGAAACCCAAAAGCTTCCATTTAAAAAAAAAAGACAAACAACAAAAATAAAGTACAACCTGTAAGAACTGATAAGCAAACTTAGGAACCTGTTTACAAGAGGTTGCTTCATCTTTAAAATACAAAAACAAAAATTGTGCCTGACAACTAATACCAATGATCAAATGTACCACTTATTAAACAGATATAAATTTTGCAAATTTATTACTTATCTTAGTTTTGCTGCTGAAAAGTATAAGGTTCATAGTTAAAAAAAATATGAGTACATTCTCAACAATTATATCCTCCCAAATAAAGCACTGTTTGTAAAGAAGTTTTCTTCAAAATTTAAATAAAAGGTTATATAATTCCCAAATTTGTTAAAGACACAACATTAAAATATGGTCTAACATCTAAGATTCAATGGGTTTTGAGATAACTCAAAGATTTATTTAGGCTTCTTAAAAAACACCTAGCCATGATTGCTTAAACATAATTGCAAGGGTGTGTTAGCACAAAGATTGAGATCTACAATCAGAGTGTGAGATTTGGAAATGCATACATGGAACATATACCTGGATTCAGCTTCTTGTCTAGCTGTGTGATATTGGGCAAGTTACTTAAGTTCTCTGTACCTCATCTACAATACAATGATAATACAAGCAACATAAGAGGGTTCCTGGCTTATATAAGTGCTCAAGATGAAGTCTTATTTTCACTTTCATTTGATATTACAGTCCAGTGTGGCATCTTCACAGGTGTCATCACTTAATAAGCACAAGTCATGTCTGATAATTGCAGAGTGAGATTTGGAAAGAACTACTCTTGTAGTTAGTTATGAAGTCTTCAAAGACTACATACCTGAAGTTTTGAGAACAGAAGATTGATGACTCAAACTAACTGAGAAGTAGGAATAGAGGCATGAGGATGCTGGCCAAGGCCTTTCTGCTGGTGAACCAGCAGTTGGGTTCATCTTAGTCCTCTAATGAACACAAATGCCTTAAGCTTTCTAAAAGTTGCTGGTGTGTCCCTGTTGCCCACTAAGTGAAAGTCTAATTGACTTTAATTAATAGTCACAACTCCTCAATGATAGACAATACCCATTTTCAATTTTCTTAAACATACATGTATTTGTTATTTTATTATAAATGATGACATCTGGTCACAATATATTTTTTGTCTTTAAAACCAGGTTGATTTCCATTTTATTTGGTTACACAGAGTAAAGCTTAAATATATTTCAAATTCAAGCTGAATGATACATGTACAATGATTTTGAATAAATTTAGAACAGATATGGGAACATCACTTTAAGGTCCAACAGTTTTAACTGATTGCTGTTTTCTGCCTTAAATTTTTTCCTGACCTAAAATTTATGTTATAAGTTGGAAGAAAATAAAGTTGGTCCTAAATTTATCTTATAGAATGTTATATTACCATCAAAATGCTTCAATCCAGGAGGGGAAAAAAATCACCTGATAATTTTAACTTGAACAGATTAAAAATAATGTAAAATTTTGAGAAGTAAATTTAATTAGCACTATACTTACGGGAAACTAAATATTAATTCTTTCCTTTATTCTTTGTAAAGCATTTGAACCTAAATAAGAGATGGACACTGGAAATTTACATTCTACTTCTGCCAATAAATGTCTGTGCTTTATGACAAATTATGCTTTCTAGCCAATCAACAACATGTGAACCATTAGGGAATTAAGCCTCATCATATTTTAAATTCAGAGTGGATAGTGATGGATATTCCCCTGCTCATTACATAGTTTTCTGTCCAGCCTTTAAGTACATTGGGCTATATCTAAAAAAGTCAAGTTTAAATCAGAAAGATTCAGAAGTCATTTCAAGTCACATAAAGATCATGGACATATCTTTCTAAACATATATTAACATTAAAACAACAGTGTTAGAACACTTATCACTAAATTCAGACTTTAGACAAAATCATTTGAATTGTTTTATTCATTCAACTGTGCTGTTTGTTAAGAACATTTTATTATCATACTTTATGCATTTTATTTATTTTGAGTTACTGAGGATTTAACCCAGGGGCGCTCCTCTGCCGAGACACATCCCTGACCATTTAATATTTTTTTGTAAAAGGTCTCAAGTTGTTGAGATTGACCTGGAATCTGTGATCCTCCTGCTTATGCCTCCTGAGTTGATAGGATTACAGGTATGCACCACCAAGTCTGGCTCACATTTTGTATATATTAAGAGGGAAAGTTTACTTATTTGTTGTAATTACTATGAAAACCTTTGGGGGAAAAAATGGCTACATATTCTTGCAATGGCAACTTCTGTAATTATTCCAAGAGGATAAGGTTGTGCAACAGACTAAGATTCCTTAGAAGGAGTACACAAAGAATCATTGCTGAGAAACACAACAATGGCACTTCTTACCCAGGTGAGCAGTCAATCTCCAACTGGAGGAAAGGCAGAAGAAAGGAATTTAGTTACCCTTCTTCCTCCACTTGAAAGCCACAAAAATAAATAACTCAGTACAAGGAGTGAGTTGTGAAATAATATATGACTTTAGCACCATTGTGTTTTTCTGAACATAAGCTTTTTAATCATGACTTCATTCAGATTTTAGATCCAATATCATGTGCTCCAAGAGAGCGTCCTACCGTGAAATGTTAGCTTTTTTTTTGTTTGTTTTTTGTTTTGCATCATGTATTATTCTCTAAAAGTATCTCAGATATTTACATAACTATTTTATAGCTCTCACTGGGGTGAAGGCAAGCTTCATGAGGGTGGAGATTCTGCCTCATTTACAGGGACCAAAAATAGTGTTAATAACTTTTTGCCGAGTGACTTGCCATTCAGTGAAAATTCACATTTAAGTTTGAATTTTTCCAGTTTCATACCAGCAAGGAAAAATAAATCTCTGAAGAGACTGGTTTTATAAGAGCAAAGAAGAATCACAAAAAATAAAACCTATTAACTTGCCATATATCCTGACTTATTCTCAGTTCGGAGATTTAATAACACAAAAGTCTCCCTCTCAGTTTGTTTGGGCTGCTATAACAAAATACCTTAGCTTGGATAATTTACAAACAAATGTTTATTTTTCATAGTTCTTGGGGCTATGAAGTCCAAAATCAAGGCACAAGCAGATTCAGAGTTTAGGGAGGTCTCACTCTCTGCTTCCTCACAAGGTATAAGAGAAACAAGCTCTCTGGCATCTTTATAAGTCCCATTCATGAGGCCTCTGTCCTTGTGACCTACTCAGTGCCCAGATGCTCCACCTCCCAACACCACCACACTTGGCAGTAAACTTGAACATATGAATAATGGGGAGACACAATCCAAACCACAGTAGGCTCCAATTTCAGTGTTTATTTATCTTTAATAGAAGGATCCATATTTTGTGCCTGGGTGCTTTCACTAGACTTGATGTCCTTGGGAGAAATGCTGTTCATTTGAATTTTCCTAGAGTAAATACCTCGGTACATTTGCAGAACTCAGTAATTCTATCAAAGCACAACTTACTTTTATTATCAAATCCTAAATGGCCTTATATACAATCAGAAAATGGAAAGCATCTATTTTATTTCTTTAACGTTTTGCCATGTCTCCCAAAAGTGGGAGAATAAAGTATGGATGGAGGCAGGAAGACTGAATAGAAGGCACGAAATAAACAGGAGCTGAGAAGAGGAAAAGCTGAACCAGTTACTGCAGGGAACAAAAAGCATTATGCTTAACAACAACATATTCTTTAAAAAAAAATTGTATGTGCCAGAATATTCTAAAGCTAATTTTCGCCATAATTCAATAAAATTTACTAAATACATATGATGTGAGAAGGACTGAAGAAGGCACTATTGGAGGTTAGGAATGAAAAAAAAAAACAAACAAAAATGGAATTTGCCTTTAATTTCCCTGTGCTCCAAGGCAGGTCAGCTCAAAGTAGAACTACAAATCCACATCATGTTGTATGGAAGGAAATGGATTCTTCTTAGGAAGGTCAAGAAAAGATCCCAGAAGGCATTTGCTTTTGAGTTGAGTACTAAAGGATGAACATACTTTTCCTGAATCTGAAGAGGAAATTTGAAGGTAAAAGAATAGGCTAGCTGGTGACTAAAAAGTAAATTATCATTAGGCAGCCCCTTGGAAAGTTAGGAGCAATTATACCATATAAATAGAAAGATTAAACTACTAAAGTTCTGGTATACTTTTGAAAAACTACCTAGTAATATAAATTATATTTTACTCGTTACTTCAACATCCTTGTTTTTCCATATGTCCTCCTGAATGCAACATCTCTCCCTGCCCCTTCTGGTACTAGGGATTTAACACAGAGGCAATTTTACCACTGAGCTACATCCCCAGCCTTTTATTTTTTTTTATTTTATTTTTTAAAATTTTGAGACAAGGTCTCAGTAAGTTGCTTAGGGCTTCTCTAAATTGCTGAGGCTGGTCTTGAAATTGTAATCCTCCTGCCTCAGTCTGAGCCACTGGGATTACAGGTGTGCACTATGATGCCTGGCTAAATGCAATATCTTTATCAATACACCAAATCATTATACTGGACAAGATGTTGTGCTCTTACTTTAGTAAATTTATAGTTATGTTTAAACATTTTTCTTCATGTCTAAGTCTCAGGATATATTGAGGAAGAGAAATACATCTTTAAGTTGTCTTTGCTTTTACCACCTGCTTTCTGACCCCATATATGGTCATGTGCCACAGAGCAGCATCTTGGTCAATAGCAGATCACATATAAAATGTGGTCCCTTAAGATTATATTACCTAGTGGTGTCCGATCTCTCCTACTTAGTGTAAATACACTACAACGTTCACACAAGGAGGAAATCAGCTAAGGATGCAGTTCTCAAAACACACACACACACACACAAACACATAAATATGGTTTACATTAAGAATTTGAAAAAATAAAGTTTTCTTCAAGTATTCTTTATTATTGACTTTTTGATACAAAGTCTATCAGTTGAGAATAAAATAAAACAGCAAAAGTTTTAAATCATTATCAAATAGGGCACAGTATACTCCAATCTGGATTTAGATATTGATTCAAATCAAAATTTAAAGGTCAAATGTTCAAAAAGTCTTCAAAACAGTTTATAAGTTGTGTTTTATTAGAAGTCAGGTTGAGTGACTGATATTTACACATCTGATCAATAAACTTAAGGTTCGTTTTATAAGCACTGTCATTTAATAATATTAAGCATATAAAAACTACTAATCTCTGAACTCCCTTTTATATTACAGTGAAGTATTGGCATTTTCAAGTCTTAATTAAAATTAGATCATATAACACAACTGACCTTAATATAGTAATAAGGACCTTTAACAGAAGAGTAAGATGAAACTACAATTCCTTAGAAAAAACTCAGCCTCTGCGACCCTTTATTATTTAAAAAGTATTGCTTCTATCAAACTGCATTTGGACTATTGCTTTTAAAATGTAGTTTGACTTAGCATGTCAGCTTTCAGTGACTGAAAGCTGTCACTGAAATCTGTACTGTATTACTGGGGCTACATAGAGCTATAGACTTAACTCTGCCTTCTTGCTAATTGGATATTCATTGAACAAATATTAATTGAACACCTTCAATATGCCAGTCAGTTGGGATGAAGGAAGAAAGACAGATGTTCTTCTTTCTCTCAATGTGGTAACATAGTGAGGCCAGATAATTAAGTAACTAATTAAAACCCAACATGACCAGCATTATAATACAAAATATAATATAATAATTATAGGATTCAAACTCTATGAGAAAGGATCCCTGAAGTATGCAAAGTTCAAGTTGAAATTCAATTCTGGTCAGAGGCAAGGGGTATAATATGTACTCACAATCACAGAGGTCAAAGGAAAAAAGTACTCTGAATGAATTTAAAAAGGCAACAAGATGTCACTGAAAAAGTGTAAAGTGAGAAGTTGTATTAGGGTTCTTTAGAGGAACAGAATCAACAGGAAGTATAATTATAAAAAGGGGATTTATTAGGTTAGCTTATGCGACCAGAAGCTGGATAATTCACAATGGCCATCAGCAGGCTAGAGAGCTGGACGAACCAGTAGCTGTGTAGTCCAGGAGGTTGAAGCCCCAGAACAAGAGGGATCAATGGTGCTACCCTAGTCTGAAACCAAAAGCTTCTGGAAACTCTCTAAAGAATCACTGGCAGAATTCGCTTTGTTAGAGTAAAGAAGGGAGAGTCCAATATCTTCAAGAGGATCACAGCAGCAATCAAGAATCCCTTCAAGGAGAATCCATTTGCATCTGCTGATGCTTCCTTGTTCTTCCAACTTTTATTACATCCAAGGCTTCATCCTACTAGATGGTGTTGCCCACCCTTAGGGAGAGTCTCCACTTCAGTTGGCTAAACCACATGCCACATTCCTAGACACACCCTCACTGATACACCCAGAAGCCTCTTAATCATGGGCACCTCTTAATCCAGTCAAGTTGACAAGTCAAATTAACCATTACAGAAGTAATATACATTATATTAGTTAAGATTTCTTGGATATATTCTATTCTCTGATATTAATGCTTTACATGCATTAATATTAATTTTCTCAAGAATCCTGTAAGATAGAAATTATTATCCTCATGTTACAGTGAGAAAATAGAGACACAGAGAAACCAAATAACTTGGAAAACACTAATTAGCTTTTATGTGGTAGAATCAGGGTTCAAATCCATGCATTCTGGCTCTAGTAATGAAGAAAGCACAAATTCCAGATATATTTAAACTGATTTGCTGATGTTGGTGAGGAAAATAAAGAAGATTGTTGCAATGCATAGAACGTTTGGTAGGCAATGAGAAAGCACTCACTTAAAATGGGCATAAAGGAAAAGGAATACATTTTTATTCTTTATTTTATTTTATTTTATATTTGGTAAAAGGGATTGAACTCAGGGGTCCTCGACCACTGAGCCACATCCCCAGCCCTATTTTGTATTTTATATAGAGACAGGGTCTCACTGAGTTGCTTAGTGCCTCGCTGTTGCTGAGGCTGGCTTTGAACTAGCGATCCTCCTGTCTCAGCCACCCAAAGTGCTGGGATTACAGGCATGCACCACCATGTCCAGCTTAAATTTTTATTCTTTAAATGATTTTATGTTTGTGTGTGTGTGTTTGTGTTAGGAAAAGACAACATGAGAAACTCAGGTTTGCTTCTTTTGAATGCAAAATATCTGAATGACATCAATTAGAAAGGTTGAGATAGTCCAGAAGCCTAACATTACCCAGAAAAATTTAATAGGTGGAGAAGAACTGATGGCACAGAACCACTAACAACAGAGAAAAAAATAAAGAAAGAATAGTGAAAAATGGAGATGAAAGGGTTTCACTAGTTAAAAAGAAAATTATAAAACAGAAGTCAAAGGAAAGGTTTCTATTGGTTTTAAAATTAGGGGTTGAGGTACAGCTCACTGAAAGAGTATGTGCTCAGCATGTGCCAGGCCCTGGGTTCAGTCGCCAGAACAAATTATAATAACAATAATAAAAGTATCCACAAAGTTGTTATTTTTTTTCTTTAAATATTCTTTAGTTGTTGATGGACCTTTATTTTATTTATTTATATGTGGTGCTGAGAATTGAATCCAGTGCCTCACACATGCTAGGCAAACTCTCTTCCACTGGGCTACAAACCCAGCCCAAAGTTCTTCTTGAACTTATGACAACTCAAGTTCTCCTCCTCACCTCAACCCCTTCATAATTGGTAAAATGGTGGAAAATAAGAAGAAAAACCACAGAGAAACTGTTTTGGAAACAAACCATTCAATTTTATGTATCATTTCCTCAAAGCAGAACATTTATTCATCCAACAAACATTTCCGGAGCATTTAATAGGTGCCACACTCCTCTATATGCTTGGGATACATCCTAAACAATGCAGAGGGGGAAAATAGTATCCTAGACATGAATATTCTGGCAAGGGAAGCAAAAAAGTACATAATGTTAGAAAATGCAAAATGTCATGTAAATTAAAATGAAAATAGATTGGATGAGGGGATCTAGAATCAGAGGCATGTTGGGTAGAGGGTGATTAGTAATTTAAATAGGATGGTCTATACGGGCTTCATTGAAAAGGTAACAATTCAACAAAGACAAAGGAGTTGATTGAATTACCCCTGTAGATATCTGGTGGAAAAACATTCCAATCCGAAGGAACAAGCTGAACAAAAGTCCTCAAGTGGGAACACACAAAATTTCAAAAGGCATATGCTTGGAGTAATAAAAGAGAAGTAGAGCTTAGCCACATCCACTGAGACAGTGGAGACCAATAATTCAGTATGGACATGGTAGGTTTGTAGTGTCTATTAGACAACAGATGAAATGTTGAGCAGTTGGCTGAAAAATTAATTCTAGGCTTCAAGAGAATGATCTGTGCAGGAGACAACATTTGCGAACCACAGGCATACAGGTGGTACTTTTTTAACTCAAGGAGATCACCCAGGGAGTGACAGTACAGAGTAGTAGAGTAAACTTTGTGCTAGGCGCACTCCAGGCTTAATGGTTTGGAGAGAAAAGGAGTAACTTGCAAGGGAGACCAGAAATAAGGGCTGATTAGATGAAGGGGAAATCAAGTGAATTGTCCTCAGGACAGTCTACCAAAGAAAATAAGTGTCCACTGTTTCCGATTGGTCCAGTAACATAGTTTGATAACTGACCATTGCAAAGCAGTTTCAAATCATTAATAATCTTGACAAGTATCCTTTCAGTGGTGAGTGCAAAGGCCCGATAAGGTGAATTTAAGGGAGAATGAGAGGAAAGAGAGTATCAGTGTCAAGATTTCTGCTGCAGCACGCTGCACCAGCACACAACTGGAAAAATGGGCAGAAGCTTCAATTAAATAGTTGAGATCATTTAATGTACACTAAGTACAATTTAAAAGGTCTGAGAATACAGAAATAAAAGTGGCAATGTTTCCTTCCAAGGAGCTCAGTGATAGAGGAAAGAGGCATTAAAATACAGCTTTATAATTGCTGCCACAGAAGGAAACTGAGAGCATTATAAGTTCACATAAGAGGGCATTCATCCCAACAGAGTGGGACAAAGAATGCTTCCTTAGAGTAATTGACAGATGAAGTGGGTGTTGACAGATAAGACAAGGTTACCACAATGAAGGGAAGGAGAAAGGAAAGGGAATGCAGAATTAACCTAAGCAAAAGGTATTGTGACTACAAAGGCACAGAGGCCTGATCTGCAAATGCTCCTGTGGTTTGAGAGTCTAGGACCCAAGGATGAAGGAGAGGACTGTAAAAAGGTGTGAGGGATTAGCCAGAGAGAAGTCAGGCACTCAACACTGTATTGCAAAACAGAGACATTTTTTCCCTGAAAGTACAAAAGAGATGAACAGATAGTCTTTGAGTAGTGAAAAGTAATGGTCAGATTTGCCTTTTTAAAACATGACTCAGCAGTAGAGGAAATGGATTAATGAAAGAATTTGGAAGTGCATAAAATAATTGGTTAACCTTTTTTTTTGAGAATCTACTAAAGGTGCTAGCTCAAACTATAAGACTGGATGTCAGATGAAAACGAACGTAACATCCAAACTCATCTTGCAAAAACACAGTGTCATGACCTGTTTACAGCATTTAAATGGCATTCAGAATCTTAACTCTTTTCCATAGCCTTCCTGCTACCATGTTCTCCTTCAACCCGTTGCCTTAGACATATTGGTCTTCTTTTATTCCCAGACTCTCCAACAACTTCTCCCTGGAATACCTTTACCCAGAGTGACCTGGAATGCTCTTTCTCCAGGTGGAACAAGGCTGAGCTGGATGGCCAGGAATCAGCTTCACTGTCTTCCTTAGAGTCTTCCCTGATTCACACAATGTAAATTAACAATTATTTCTAATCACAACTCTTTTTTAATTCTTTACATGGTACTTATGCCATCTTATTTTTATTACTTGGACTGCCTGATTGTTTTCTTTCTTAAACATGAATGAGCCTGCTGAACGAGGGTAGGAGTTGCCCAAGAGCAGAAATCTTATCTTCACCCCTGGATCTCTCCACCGGATCATTACCTGAAAGATAGGGGCTCAACAAATACTGCCTGATAAAGTGAATGAAGCAAGAAATCTAAGTTTTTCTTAAACTTATTTGCTTATTATTTTTTAAAGAAAATGGATTTTTTTAGGTTTAAAAAGAACTGATGATAGGAAAGTCTAAGAATGTTATAGCCCTAAATGTAATATGATAGCAAGATTTAGACATAAGTAAAAACTATGAAAATTTGAAAGACCTATGAGATTTAAATGTTAATACAGTAATATTGGTTGACTAATGGTAAAAAATATACTATTCTAATGGTGAATGTTAAGAACAGGGGAAACTACATGGGCATATGTGTGGGGAGTTATATAGAAGCTCTCTCTCTGTACTACCTGATCAATTTTTTTTAATTTTTTTCCCTTTGTCCTTTTTTGGCAGTGCTGGGTATTGAACCCAGAGCCTGCAGCCTACCACAAAAGCACCCTACAACTGAGCAATATCATTCACACCCTCAATCTTTCTACAAAGCTAAAACTGTTCCAAATATTATGTATTAGTTTTCAATAAAGGGCATGCTTGCAAACACTTAAAAATACAAAAGTATATAAATTAAATTTTGAAAAAAATCTATCTTTAGACCACCACAACCCCAAACAAAAAGAATCACTTTGACTCTTTAGTGGATCCTTCCACACTTTTAAATATGTATGCATATGCACTAGTAAATGTGATTGCTATAATGATGCTGTTATCTGATTGTCTGCTTTTTTACTTTCAGTTGAAAATATTTCCTAGCTGTATTTCCAAGTTGATAAGATGTATGTGACTCTTCATGTGGCTCAAGTGTACTATATTATTTGGTATAGTAGTTTAATCAGTTTCATCAGTGTTAATTTGTTTTGCCATATAAACCACAACCCAAATCTACTTTGTGATCATTTCAATGCACCTATTGTTTTCCATGGAGGACTGCTATCCTGTTCTGTGGGTCTGTCACAGTTACCCCCAAAATCCTTAATCTAGGCAAAGCAAACCACACTCTTTTCTAATTATACAAGAAGATACATAAGAAATCCTTATAAAACAATGATGTAAGTAAAACATTCTTTTCTGGTAGGATATTTAAAAAGCTGACACCAGTGACTGCTTTGTCACAATACAGTTGAATGACTGAAGGAGAGAGAGAGTGAGGAGGCAGGGTTGAACTGTATAACTCCAAAGGATCAGTACTTTCACAACAATGCTGGTGGTGTCTTGGAGTTAACAATGCAGAGGATGTTTTGGGAGGAAGACATATTTATTATTCTATCTTTTGAATTTTAAACCATGTGCTTAAAATATCAGCTATTCAAAAATTACTTAAAAGCCAGATGCAGTGGCCCATGCCTGTAATCGCAGCAACTTGGGAGCCTGAGGCAGGAGAATTACAAGTTCAAGTCCAGCCTCAGCAACTTAGCAAGAACCTATCTCAAAATAAAAAAATAAAAAGGTCTACAGATGTAGCTCAGTGGTAAAACATCCCTGGGTTCAATTCCCAGTACCAAAAATAAAACAAACAAACAACAACAAAAACCCAACAACAAAAACCACACAACAGTGAATAAATCCTTTATTACTTGTCTTTTTCTATCTTTCTATTGGAGGGTTAACCTGATGTGATTACTGAAACCTAAGTAGCCATCTTCTAATCAGAGGGCAGAAGCACATGTGCTTAAGATAATGGAGCAAAAAACAGTGGAAGCCTTGACTCTGATAATTTCATAAAATTTTCAAGCTAATCCTGCACTGCTTCATTTGCATTTTTAAAAAAAAATTTGTGAAAACTGGCTCTGGTTTGTTTGAGAAACCATAGTTAAATTTCTCTTACTACTGTGTGCACAAAATTTACACATTAAAGAGAAATATAAAAATCATAACTATTGAGAGTAATTCTAAAAAATAATTTGTTGGGTTCCAAGCCATCATGCAACTATTTTCTTGCAAATTACAACTTAAAACTTCCATTTCTTTTCTGACCTACACCAGAAAAGCTAATGATCGTTTCAGAAAGTAGGATCTTAAATCTATAATGCTATCTTTAAATCTTTTTCCTTCTGGTTAGCTATGTGATCATAAAGCTATTGAAGAAATAGCAAAGTAAATTGATGCATATTCTCTTACATTTTCACAGAAATAATATCTAGTTATATTTTATTCATTTAAGTTTTTCTGAAGGTAAACTATATGTTCAGAAAGCAGTGATGCATAGAATGGACTTTAAATAAATTGCTTTACAATTAAGTAATGACTTGAGTTTTGATCTGGAAATTAAATGAGGGAAGAGAATATGAGTTGTTGAAAAGACAGAAGACGTTTTTGTTTTAGATGAACATATTTTATTTAGAACCAGAATAGTACCGCCCCTCCATCACCATTAGAATTACTTTATGAAGAATTCATAAGCCATGTCTATACAAAGAGAAGCTGTATCTTTTGCTTATTTATAGAAAATGTGCAAAATGGAAAAGGCAAAAATGAATAAAGAAGCCATCTCTGCCTGACCTGACACATTCACCAGGGGAATTTTCAGAGATTCCCAGGATGTTGTTCTTTCTACGTCAGAGCAGGGTTTCCATCACCTGACACCTGTCATTGTCTTTTGAAGGTCTTTTGAATTTATGAATTGACCTCTTCAAGCTTTTAAATATCTGTATGATTTACTCTGTTTCCATTACATATGATTTTACTGTCTTTTGATTCAATGATTGCTTTTTAGCAGAAGTTAATGATTACAACTTATAGAAAGAGATTCTTATAATCATTCTTTATCTAAAGAAATCTACTCTGGTTTTGTAGATGGAAGTTACTTTCTTTGATCTCAATGTTTTTTAACAATAGGTTCAGGACCCCAGAAACATGCAGGGAGCAGATTTATATTTTCTCTCTTACTGACACAAATCAAGTACAGATTTATCAAGCTGTGAAATATATTAAGTTCACAGGGTTTTAACAAAGGGTTACCAAACCACAAGAACCCACTGTGATTTAAACTACTTTCATATGTCCTTTTAATTATATTAAATGAAAGTTTTGGTTGGCTTTGATGCTTATGGGCAAACATCGAAATCTCTTGAAAGAGCTGCTAAAAGTACTCCCTGTTGATGTAGTTAATATACTACATTGTATGCACACTGCTAGCCAATTTATTCTAGCCACTTTAACAAGGATTTCCAACCTGACAGGCCACACGGAATAGTATCACAAGTCAAGCAAAGCACAAATCATTAGAGGACTACCAAAGTTGTTTGACATGCACCACGGAGCGCTTTGTCACACAGCCAATTAAGTGACCAAACAAGGAACTTGAAAATACTCATTAATTTCTTCCTAGCAGTATAAACGGAGCTTAGAATCCTTCTTGTCTTGGGCACCAAAAGCTTACAAGTAAAACTGGCATAATTCAATTTGCACTTTGTCAAATGTGCAAGTAGCAACGTTAGTTCAGAGAAAGTCTGTACTAATGACACAAAAAATGAAACGTATGAGCAAAAATGTTTAGATATTATGCATAACAATATAGTAGATTTTTTTTATACTAATAAAAAGTTGACATTACTTTTACATTTGAAAAGCTACATCAGCATTTTGGAGCAAATTTAGCAGCACTTAGCAGCACTTCCTTCTTGAAATACGAACTTTAGGGGACTTGAGGATCCCATAACCTCCTGCTCCTTCCCCTCCTTGAAGAATGCTCTTTAGTCTCTATTGCTGGCTTCTTTTTCTCTCCCAGACCTCTTAATAGTACAATATGCTGGTGCTCAGAACTAGATCCTTTTCTCTTTTTATACTCATTCCCTGAATAAATTCCTCTAGCACAGTGGCTTTAAATGTCATTCTAAGTTCAACAGTACCAAAAGATTATTTCTAGGCTGATGTATCAACTAAACTTCAAGCTTGTGTGTTTAACTGTATATTTAATATCTATATTGCACATCTAATAGGCACCCCAAACTTCACAATTCCCATAGTGGTTTTCTCTCTCTTTTTCTCTCTTTTAAAGAGAATCCAGGGGCACTCTACCACTGAGCTAGATCACCAGTTTTTTGGGTTTTTTTGTTTGTTTGTTTGTTTTTTCATTTGACACAGGTTCTCACTAAATTGCCTAGGTTGCTTCCAATTTGCAAGCCTCCTGCCTAAATCTCAGCAGTTGATGAGATTACAGGCATGTGCTACCATCCTCAGCTGAAGTTCTTCTCTCATCCCTCTCAAACTGGTCATGACTAGATATCTCAATAAATAGCAACATCATCCTTCTAGTTGCTCAGACCAAAAGCTTTCTTTCATTACAACTCTTTTTCTCTGATACCTCACATATAATCTCCTACCAAATTTTCTTTGTTTCACTTAAAAAAAATAATACTGAATCTGAACTGATATCTGAGCATGAAGCACAAATATGCTAATACAAGTGACATCATTGCACTATTGGTCACTCAGCTTCAGTCTTACCTGTTTTGCTACAGAATATATTATACTTTTTAAGACACATCAGGTCATGCCATCCCTATGCTCAGTAACCAGCAATGATTTACTAGGTCTCCTGGGATAAAAGCTGAAGTCTTTACAACGGGCTTTCAGAATCTGGGCCTTGCCGCACAGCAACATTATTTCCTATTGCCCGCCTTTCTTTCAACTCTGAAAGACCTCCTTCATCACCAAGAGGCATATTTCCAGTCCAGGAACTTTCTTTTCTCCCTACTATGCTTTTTATGCTTATCTGCATAGTTAATTCCTTCAACTTCTCAGAGTTTTGTTTAAATACTGCCTCAGTAATTAATTTCTTGCTTTCTTGTTTTTTTTTAACCTTAGTTTTTTACCATCATGTGACATACCATATATTTTACATAAATTAGCATACTGTTTTATATTCCCTCCCTAGAATTTCACCCTAGGATAGCTGGCATTATTGCCTATTAGGTTCAATGCTCAACTAGTAATTCTTGAATATTTTCGTTGGTGATTACTGTGTGATGGTTTTACTTTCCAAGATAGAGATTGGTTTTGCATTGCTAGTACCTGGGAGAGAAATTTCTCTTAGGGGTAAGCAAATAAATGAATAAAATAACACAATCAAATTATAGTTTTATATTGAAATAGAAGGCTTGTTTACAATACTTCGTAAGCTTTAAAAACACAAAGGTCATCTGTATTTCAAATATAAAGAAAGAATGAAGGCTGGGATTGTGGCTCAGTGGTAAAGCGCTTGCCTCACATGTGTGCGGCACTGGGTTCAATCCTCAGCACCACATAAAAAATAAATAATAAATAAATAAATAAATAAAATAAAGATATTGTGTCTATCTACAACTAAAAAATATTTTTTAAAAAAGAATGAAAGAAAACCAGACATTTATTTTAATTCCCACCCACCTATCTTTTTTTTTCTGATTAGTTCCCAGCAAATTCCAAAAAATGATTCAAAGGATTCACATCAAAACCAAGATGTATTTTTATTTCCCATTAAGGAAGTATGACTTTCCAGGGAATATACTCTGCCTCTGAAACTAACAAGACAAAAGAAAAACAAAACTACTGATAAAAATAAAAATATATTTCTTAACTAAAAAAAATTCTGCTTTTGAAACATAAAAATATGAACACCACTAATTCTTAATAGTTCTTGTTGAATAATATTAATAAACATTACTATTTTAAGGATGGCAATTCTACTTAAAGTTGGTGGGGGGATAAAGGCAAAGTCCTACACATTTATAGAACATGATGGCAGTTGTTC
Organism: Geosciurus inauris; assembly: GCA_004024805.1. NCBI lineage: Eukaryota > Metazoa > Chordata > Mammalia > Rodentia > Sciuridae > Geosciurus > Geosciurus inauris. The sequence goes on along the minus strand of PVHX01001038.1, from coordinate 195,221 downwards.
TTAAGCCTTTTGAAGTTAGACTCTACCCCTGAATTCTCCTTAAACCCTATGGTTTTATATGGTTCATTTATACTCTCAAATCTTCCCCAGCCTGCCACCCATGACAATAGTCAAGAACTTTTACAGTTCACATGTACTAACATGGCTGTATTCAAAAAGAAAACAAGTGTTGGAGGATGTAGAAAAACTGGAACATTCATATATTGTTAGTGGAAATGTAAAATGTTATAGCCACTTCGGGAAACAATTTGACAGTCCCTTCTTTAACATTGAGTTATTATAGTTTCTATCTGCTTCTTTTATTCTTAGGATGATAACTTTTTCATCAGAATCTCCTCTAAAAGAATCTGAAAGCAAATCATGTTTGCATATGACCTTAATTTAACAGAACAGAATAATTATACATAGCCATTGGCACAAAAAGAATTGCTCAAACAGACAAAAAGAATTGCTTTTCCTCATGCCATCTTTAAAATACAGCACCAAAAAAATCAATCAATTGGTAAAACAAATGATATATCCTGCCTCTTATTATCAAATAATAAAGGTAGCCCTGCTATAGAAGTATCACAGCGGTTAGGAACATGAGCTTCGGAATCAGGGCCCCTCAATTATTATTATATGATCTTATGAAAATTATTCAGTGCTCACCGAACCACGATTTTCACTTCTGTAAGTTAAGAATTGCAATATGTATACCAGAGTGTTGTTATAAATATTAAATAAGAATGTTCTCCAATATCTCTGCACAGTGATGGCCAAATAACTAGTGCCTAGTAAATATACTTTTTTGTAATAACAAGGCATAGTTATTCTTAATCCTGGTGTTGAGGAAGTTCGAAATGCATGTCAGGGCAGCAGTGACAATGTCATCAGTGCCAGTCATTGTGTTCTTGGGCCAGCTATTTCATCTCCTACAGGTCTCGGCCAATTCATCCTCACCTCTAAGGTTCTTTCTGGTAACATTGCATCATAGTAGTTGTTTAATATGCATGTCTCACACAGCCTTCTTTTTCTCTGGCATAAAACTTAAAACTTCTTAAATACAGGTATTATGCCCAAGATCCAATAACGATATGCTTTACAATGACATATCAATTTTCACCTTTCAGTAGTCAACAAAGATTTCGATGTAATGTAAATTACAAATAAATAAAGAATAATAAATATATTGAACTCAATTTTTTAAATTAAAACTCTGAGAATAGAAATAGGATAGTCTTACCAGATTCCATATTATTTTAAAAATCATACCAACCACTTTTTAGTTGTTCACCTACAGATCAGTTATCATGACTGGTAGTGGACAGTTCAGATTTTACTGTGATTTTATTTGTGTGTGAAATAAACAAAAAGTAGGAAGCAAAAAAAAATCTAAACACAGATGTAGATTCATAAAATAGACACTGAAACACTACATCTTTGAAAAGCAAATGTGTTTAAGATGGTCAAAGTTGATCCTAGAAGAATCACTGATTATGCATTTGGAAAGGCCATTTTTTTAAGAAACATATGATAATTAATAATGTTATATTTAATGTCTGAAACCCTTCAAATATATCCAATACCTGTTTCAAAGAGAGCTCTAAATGTGCTCTGAATATGGAAACAATAGGAAACAAAGCTAGTATTTACTATTCAAATAGATTAGTGTTTAAAGTATCTTTCACTATGGAATTTCATGGAGTGATAACTACATGGAAACAATCAGAAGTAGTTTGGTGTGTTACTGAGCACAGCATTTCCCCTTCACCAATATTCTGTTTGTATTTAGTCTTATCAGACATTTAGTCAATCACTGAAACATTTATTCACAGCCAGTCAATTATAACACTAGGAAATCAGCCACTGAATAAACTGTGCTATTAATTTTCCATCAGAGATTCATGTTTGAATGACCATGCATTTCATAGATTTAAATACCGAAAGGCTAATTATCCCATAGGCCCCATTAAATGGATGGCACGAATTGCGATAAAAAACAATCCTAATATTTCTCAAAAATGATCTTTAGCTTTCAGTACTGAAGAATAATTTCTCTACCTATTGCTCACAGTGAGTATACACACACACACAAACACTTCCTAAAGCATTTTCTTTTCTAAAACTTTGAAAGACAAACCTTAACAATTTCTTATATACAAAGATTCATTATTTTATAAAGTAAAAAACAAATGAAAAAGTTTATCTTCCCAATTTGTTTGATGTTCAAAGTATTTTTTAAAGAACTTTCACAAAATATCCTTATTATTCTTATTCTAATGGCTTTAAATTCAGAGTAAAACAGACACACAAAGAGCTAATTTTTTTCATTCTGCCATTTTTTTTCTCACTGTGCTTAAAAAGAAAAAAATCCTGAGAGTAAAAGTAGTAGGAATTGATGAGGTTCGGAAATATGTTACCCCCAAAATGCACCGTGGCATTTGAGAAAACAGCAGAGGTAGAAAGGTTACTTTCACCTTCCCCCTGTCCTTCTTCCCTGAAGCAGCTCATAAAACTATGAAAGAATTTTCTGACCTTTCTCTGAAGCAGGTCATAATATCTTCATTTGGGATCTGCCCTCACTATACCTAAGGAAAAGAGCCTAAAACAGAGATGCCAAGATGAATCTGCAGAAAGGAGCCTTGCCTGAGGTCCCTTCAATTTACTGACATTAGCTCATACCCCCTTTGTCCAATCAGACATCTCCATGACTGTCCACTCTCCAGCAAATATAGCATTAAAAAAATAAAATAAAATGCACTGGAGGACTGGGAGATGTAGCTCAGCAGTAGAGCACTTATTCGCATAGAATGTGTGAAGTCCTGGGTATGATTCCCTTTATTTCAAAACAAACAAACAAAAAATAAAAACCCACAGGTTTCCCCGCTTATTTAGGTCTTCACTTCCACAGGCTCCCATGTCACATAAAAATTATAAATTTATATGGTTTTCCTTGTTAATCTGTCATTTGTTAGAGCGGCCTTAGCCATAAGACTAGGGATAGGTAAGAAAAAAAGAAGAAAAAAAAACCAACTTTCCTCCCTTACATAATCAAATCATGCTGAAGGAGTTTGGACTTCTACAAATTAACTGACTCATAGAGTGCACTTGTAATAGGTTCTTCTGTTGCTGAGGAGACATGTAAATCCAAATCGAAGTGATCAGCACACAGTCCAGAACTAAAGCATAGCAAAAGAAATCCAATCCAAGTGATCAGCACACAGTCCAGAACTAAAGCATAGCAAAAGAAAGTCGAACCCATTCAACAGTACCTTATCTGATCTGAAGTGCTAATGAACTAACATTGATCAATCAGCATGGTCTACTAGAGGTTCAAGTTCTAGGGCAGGGACTGTTTTGGATTTGTTCACTAATATTTTTGAGGAAATTAAGGATTTCATATATTAAATTTAAAAGTGGAACAGCTGTAAAAAATAATTTGCCAACTGGAATTAAGTAAATAATAATAGATAGTACACAGAAAGATTCATTAAAATGTTTATTGTACTATGCTTTTCACAAACTAACTTTCCCCCGATGCCATCTAGTTCTTTTTGCTATGATTTTATGATCAATAAATGACTTCCTAATTACAAATTCAATTCCTAGTTCTATATTTCCCTAAAAAGATAATATATGGAACTCTTCAGATCAATGGAATGAAACAAGTGAAAAAAAATTAGTATCTATATCAACTTAATTTCTTCAGAGTTTTGTTTAAACAAAGGCAATGCCTCTATTTTATATTTAGTTGTCAATAAACTGATAAGGTTTAGCTTTAATCTGTCAGTCTTACAACCATTAACTTGGTTCTTCAGGGCTACTTTTTATACATGCACATGTTGATACGTATACATAGAGAATCAAGTTAACAGTCATACAGCTTCTTCATTCCTTTCTTCCTACCTTCTTTCCTTCTTATTTAAAAAACAAACAACCAACCAAAAAATAACTGGGAGCTTGCTCTTAGAATTGTTTTCTTTTACATAAAATCCATTAACCATTGGAATGGTTTCTTGGAAGCAAATTGAAACACATTAGTTGGATAAAAATTACATTTTCATTGGAATTCACATTTTTGTAATGATAGAGTAAGACAGTCACAAGCATGTCTTGAGCCAATAAATAGTTCCACTTTGGAACAGAGGTATAATATTCCAATTATACTGGACTCTTTGAGTGTCATTTCTGAGTGACTTGGTACTCAATGTATGAAGGAAATGTTTTCATACCTACCTCTATGCAAAACTAAAGATCTATATATTGCACCCAACTCACCTCTTAGTGATTGATGATCAGTATGTTCACACATCAAGTTGCACCTCCTTCTTAGTCTGTGTTCCTCTTGTTTGACAGAACATTGGCACTGATGATTCCTTTTTAACACATATGCTTTCTTATGTCTTTCCATTCCCACCCTTCACACCCTCCCTGAAATTCCTCTAGTTCAATATGGTAAGCTATTATTTTTCTATTAGATGTCAATACATGCCATCACCAACAGAGACAATTCAACAACTTAACACATTTATAAAAACGCAGAAAGTACCTGGACATAGGCTCTGCAAGAGCGCTCTCTTTTCTGAAGCTGAATCCATTAAGACAGCAGATTAAACACAGAATAGAAAAAACAAGTTAGTGACAGAAGAAAATAAGAAAAATAAAAAGAACACATCTACACAAAACACCTTATTTTTGTTCACTACTTTCTAGAAGAAAATGAAAGCTAAGCAGTAGCAAAATGTAACCAGTAGCTTCAAATACAGTAGCCAATACCCTTTCAGAATAACCCCAGTGAGAACTGGATGGTATAAAGCTGTTAAAGATAGAAGGAAACTTCTGAATACATTTAGTAGAAATTAGTAAAAACAAATATACTTCACTTATTTGAAATGATCCATTTCACATCAGGTTAATTATTAGTTCATGGGCCACAAATTAAGATAAGAAATTAAGTAAATTATTTCAAAAGTTTGGAATCCTTTCTTTTCTTTTCTTTTTTTTAAAGATAGCAGATTATTTGTGACTTTCAGACAATAAATGGTTAAAATGTACAACTTATTAGATGTTTGTTTATAAATACAAAAATTCTGTTTACTGGCAAAATAGAAATGCCTATTCATTATGACTATTCAAGTCTAAGGGACAAATACCAAGAGATAAAGAACTTTTCATAAAAAGAATATGATTAATCCTTTTATTAGTGACTTCTTTTATTTCTTGAAGAATGTCTTTTGACAATTTTGACCAAAAAAAAAATTAGAAATTTTGGTGGGAAAAGAACCCTGTTGTTTGCTTTTATTTGTGTGAATACAGAATTATGTTTTTCCGGGCAAAAGTTGACAGTAACTTGAATAAGTCCCAGCATTTGTTTTCCTGGTGCTAAAATGAATAATCAATAATAATTTATTCACCCTGTTTATAAGTGACCCAGAATTTTATTAAATTAGACTGTGGGTTTTTCCCCATCTTCCCTACTGTTTTTCTTCCCCCTTCAGTATCCTTGATTATTGAAAATGGAAATGACCCAGGTTTAAGAAGCAGTTACTCTGATGCTTTTTGTGTAGCTAATACTTTCTCGACTCTAATTCATGCAATTTTCAAGGAGCATGGAAGTTGCTCCTCTAAAGAATTAAGTGAGGAATAAGTGCAAGTAAATTGCCGATGCTGTCATCTGGATCACTGACTCGGACCAGTGGTTTTGCAGGACTCTGGACCCTCCAGAATTTCAATGTGGAGCACAATTGATTTGTACCAAGTTGACTTTGCAAAATCTGATGGGTTTTAACTGCTTCAGGGAAAGTGGGAACCACAGGAAATGAGAGCAAGCCAGCAAGCACATGAATAACCTTTGCCCTCCCATCTCCTTACCCCATCATGCAAATTAACATATGACAAACCACATTATATACACAATTGAAAAGAGCCAAATGGGAAACAAAGAGAGCATTAAAAAGCCTCACAAATGGAAATTTGCCCATTATGTAGTTATTTGATATTCAGAAGAGGCAAGCTGATTAGCTGTAGCCAGTTAGAAGGTGACATTAATTGCCAGCTTTACGTGATATCCTCAGACACCAACACCATTTTTAAATAAAGATACAAAGTATCACTATAACATGTTATGGACGCATAACATTAATAGAAATCACTACTTCCAGTGCATTATGATAACAATAGCTGGCAGCAATATACATTAATAGCATCGGTCAGCCTGGGTAATAACACGTTAAAACACAGCATGCTCAGATTATGCAGGCAGCTGTGGATTATTCTATGAGGGATCTGGTTGTGACTATCAAGACATATGTGCAGAAAAAAATAACTCCTTTATGGAAAAAAACACTTTAATAATTTATATCTAATAGATAAAATTGCACCTGTTTTTTGAAGATAAAATTGCAAGACAAACTATTTGCCAGGTAAAATGTCTGGCTTTTTTATGTTGAACCAGCATTATTCTAAAATGTCTTCCATCTTGTTGAGTAAGAGTCTTAACCCAATAAGACTAAATTAATGAAAAGAACTAAAACGCATTAAAATACAACTCTATAAAATCATTTTTCAATCTAAAGGGGAATGTCCTTGTAGTGAATTCCACAGAGGAAAATTAGTCTCTTACAGTCAAATTCATACCTTTAAGTAGAAAGAAAATATCTTAATACTCAAGGCCCTAAATTCAATCATTAAGAATCTCTGCTACACAAATGCCATTCAAGAAACATTGTCATTTGATAATGGCAATTCTAATACTTTTTCACCATGAGCTTATTTTACCATGTGATATTTTGTTATATAAATAAATTATATTCTTGGTACCATAAACAAAATGCTTTATGTAAATCTTAATAAAAATGCATAAGAGTATATATTTCTTAAATTTAATATGTAAGTATTTTCTTTATTTACAATTCAGATTTGCTGAAATGTTCTTCAACTTTAAAAGTTTTAATGGTAGTGATGTAAAATCCAAGTAATATGAAAATAAAAATGAAGTAAAAATTAACAATTATTTGCCATGTATTTTTAAAATTGATATTTATTAGGTGAAATTATCTCATTTTTGAAACAGTTATAATGGATCATAAGTATTCTCTCATTGCTATTTTCTAAATTTCTACTGATTGATTAGACACTTTATTGTCAATTTTTAATATGAAAGTTTGAAGGCAAAGAAAGAAGAAACATTGTATTTATCCATAGTAATCTTGTCAGAATTTAGCATACAAAGCAGAGTAATTACTACGGAAATAGTAAATTCAAAATATAGGCAGAGGGATTATCATTTATAGTTTCTTTAGATTAAAATCCAAATAATGCCATTATTAAAATAAATAGTGAAGTCATTTGAATATAGCCATTGATTCTCTTTAGCATTATCTGATTCTACAGAAGAAATTAAGCAAAGATGTCTTACTAATTTTACTAGAATTTTAAAAGTTGAATAGCTGATGTCCTTACCTTGTTCAAACTGCGGGCAGCACTGTCCTTTCCACCTGGGGTCAAGTTCCTGAGCTGGACATCCAGGAGGCCTACCAGTTGGTCCATGGCCCGGACTGAGTAAGTGATGTCCCCAGCGTTCAGGTGATTTCGGGTCTGTTCAGCTAGCTCTCTAGCGATATTGGCAGCTGTCTCTCCAGATTTCAACTGCAATTTTGAGACACAGTAAAAAGGAAAGAGATCTTACATAAACACTTATAGTGGTCTCTTCTGACAGTTGCATTTACATGTAAGTCTGAATCATAGAGGCAAGAAATAGTCAATATACTCCATCTGCACCCAATTGCAACTCCCCAATTTTTCCTCCTAATTCATCCTTTGCTTCAAAACCTTTCATTCATGACCCTAAGAAGTATCTCTAAGGAAATATATTTGTAAAAATTATTGTCACTCTACTGATCTACTGATTCATTTAACTGGTTAAGTCTAAGGTTTGCTCTATTATTTTTTCTGTCAGTTTCTAGATCAGAATTTGAAGAGTGTTTGTTATGAGTCGGAAATCATATTCTAATTTCCCACAGGCAAGTGCCTAGTTTAGCACTTAGTAAACTAAGTGACTAGTAAATAAATTCATTAAGTCTTAGTGAATTCAAAGTAAGTGAATATTTAAAGCTATTAAACTTTGTAAAACTTTTATTCCAAATACAAGTCCTTCTTTCAAAGTGATTTTCATCTTCCCACTAAATATGTGATAATAATGTTTCCTCCCCATACACTGAATAGCAAATTACTGCTTAGTTTCTAGTGTTTTCCTTTTCTGAAACTACATTCTGATTTTCCAAATATATTCTACAAGAATGTATCATCTCGTTAATACTTTGAAGATGTTAAAAGATATAAAGATTAATGCCCCATGATCACTTGGACAGCCCTAGGGAATAAGAACATAGGAATATATACCAATTTGTAAGAAAAGTTTGGGAAATATTTTGAAAAGACAAATAGGTGTAACTTTCCAGGTTATGATCTTTTTCATTTTTAAATTAATAAGCTAAAACAGGATTGTAACTTATTTGGACATTAGAGATGGAAGTGCTCAATGTAAAAATGACTGTCTTTATATAGTCCCACTTTTCAGAGACTGTTCTATAGATGTCCATCCAAACTTTAACTGCTAAATTACTTTCAAATAAATAATGGTATTATTATTTAAGAAGTGGTTTTCAACATAGATAACATGATCACAAACAGGAAAATCTCTCTTTGTAAACTCCCCTTTAAGAATACATGGAACCCGGCATGGTAGTGCAATCCTGTAATCCCAGTGGCTCAGGAGGCTGAGACAGGAGAATTGCAAGTTCAAAGCCAGACTCAGCAAAAGTGAGGTGTGAAGCAACTCAGTGAGACCTGTCTCTAAATAAAATACAAAATTTTATTTAGATGGGGCTGGGGATGTGGCTGGGGATGTGGCTCAGTGGTTGAGTGCCTCTGAGTTCAATCCCTGATAACCCCCTCCCCCCGCAAAAAAGAGTACATGGAGAAGTCAAAGCACAACTAAAACTCTTAGTCAATTAGGTTTTCACCGCCTACTCAGGGTTAGTTAGTATTTGTATCAGAAGTGAATATTAAAAATGAAAAAGTAAATAAATTAGAATGATTAGAACATCTAAATTATGTACAATCATATCTTTGAACAGATTGAAAATACCTAAAGGAAAAGTGATGTTTAATAACAAGGCTGTGAAAATGATTATCACTCCATAAAGTAAGACTGAGAGTATAGATTGAATACCAATATTTGAAATTTTGACATGTGAGTATTCTTTTACCCTCAAATTTCTCTTAATCCTATCAGACATAAGAAGTGATCCCGTAGGGGACCGGGGATGTTGTTCAAGGGAAAAGTGTGCGCTCAGCATGTGTAAGGCTTGTGGTGTCCAATCTTCAATACCCATTAAAAAACAGAGTCGATCTCATAAAAAATCAAAGGGAGAAAGCAGGTAGCAGTACAGGAAAGGGTCCAAGGAATATGAGGTGAGGAAGGAAGGGAGAAGCATTGGGGAGTGACATTGGCTAAATTATATTGTTATATTGTGTGCATGTACAAACATGTAACAACAAATCCCATCATTATGTACAATTGTAATGCACCAATAAAAAATGTGGGAAAAAAAGAACAGAAAAATGAAAGCAGAAATAATCCCACAGTTGTATAAAAACAAATGTTTGTTGAATGGGTTATGATTATATAAACCTGCTCAGTTATATATACATTATACAGTAGTTTAAAAGTATGAAGGAAATCAATACTGTTAACATTAATTTTCATTCATCAAGAAGTATTATTAAAACATATTACTTAAGCACAAACATATAACATAATGTAATTTAATATAATATATATGTTTAGATGTATAGATCGAAACCTAAAAAGAGAAACAAATGAGAAATTCTTATCTATTTAAAGTTTATCAAAATATATTAATATAATGTAAGAAGAATATATTAAATTATTATTATATAGTTAATCAGTACATTGTAGAGATCCTTTAAAAATACTGCACTGAGTTAAAGGAATTTGCAAAATTCTTTAGAATCTTCATAGCTAAAGTACCTGTTAAGATCAAATGGACATTATAGGGTCCAAGGATCAGTATGCAACAAATTCAGTGTAGATCAAAGTAGAACTTCATGTTACACTCATGGAAGTACTTCAGGGGCTCACAAAGGGGCATAAATGTGATTACAATACATACGTTTAAACTTTTACATACAATTTAGGCCTACTAACTGTGAATCTATTGAGTCAGTAAACAAATTCTAAAATTCAATGTGTTGGGGATGCAGCTTAGTGGTAGAGCTCATAGTATGTTCAAGGTCATAGGTTCAAAACCCAGCATCAAAAAAATTAAAAAAATAAAAATTGGAATGAAAAAGAAAAAAATTCAGTATTCATTAATTAGTGGTAAACTGGTATATTCTAAATATTTAAATTCAGTATTCTGTCAATACCTGTGAATTCAATTAGTGGGTAATTTTGCAAATACACTGTGTTTTATATCAAGATAGCTGAAATTATTATAATTTTCCATAAAGACATTCTTTTAATCAATGCACTATTCACGGTGTTACATTTGTTGTAGTTTCCTACAGATTCTACTCTTATAATGATGAATATATTTGTAGAATTACTACTCTTTTATTTTGTCATTGTGTACTTGTATTGTTGTTATTTCACATTTTCCTCTCCATTTCTTTGTTACCAATGAGATCTTTTATATCAGAAAAAGTCAGGAGAGATGGACCTCTGGGGTCTTTTTATTCAATTATTATACTATAATAAAAAAAGTTTGAAATCTCAACTAGATGAGATATTTTCTTTATTAATATAGTATATTCAGAACTAAGGATGCATGTATTAACTTTCATTACTTTCACTGATTATTATGAAAAGCACAATTATTTCTCAGAGGATAAATAAGAAATAAGAGCACTAATATTTTCATAATTCCATTGCTTTTTTTCTTTATAGTTTTACAAACATAGTCTTCAATATTATTATAATAAAGGGGTAGGAAATAATAAGTTGGAAAGAAGGCCTATATTTTTCTCTTATATAAAACTTAAACTTTTTCTATGTACAGTGTAGAAAAATGAAAAATGTAGATGACTAAGTCAAAATACAATTGTTTCCAACAAAACAATTTTGTTTGGTTCCTTGTATATTTGTCAATAACAATTCAGCTTTGTAAAACAGACTGAAACTCAATGTTCAACACCAAGAAAGTTATGAGAAAAAAACTAAAGTATAAATACATTATGAAAAGATTTATCATAAAAACATGAAAGCTGTTTTTAAAGTAAAATAGAAATTTATTTTTACTTTTCATTCACTTTAAAATTAGATAAATCATAGCAAAATATTTTCATTCTTTCCAACAATTACTTGGACTCTTATTATTTCCTGAGGAAATAAACATGATTATACAGCTCTTGCTCTCAGGAAGCTTACATTCCACCACCTGGGATTTGAAGGGTGGTTATGTAAAAGAAGATAATATTCATTCAACAGTGCAGCAGTAATAATAGATATGTTATAAGGTATTATGGAAACACAGTACAAGGGAAACAAACACTTGGAAAAGGGAGGGAGGATCACAGGAGTCAAGAACTAAATGAAGCCTTAAAAGATAATTGAGGGTCCCTAGGTGGGCTGGAGCACTGGTGGGGGTCTTGGAGAGAGAGGACATTCTAAGCCAAGAAGATAGTAAGTCAAGTCAAGCCTAAAATAGCCATGGATTGGGAAGTTAGAGCAAGCACACAAAGGAAAAAAGAACCACATTTTTTCTATCATCAGAAACCAACGTTGCAGCATGAACTGTGTTATGTACTAAATACTTGTTACAACTAGTTTTCTAGAAAAGTAGCACAAATATATTTATCTGTGTTTATGTCTATATATAATTTCAACAATTAGCTCATTTAGTCTATATGTTCACTTGTTACATAACCAAAATTCTAATTTCTATAACTCTATGCAAAAGTCTGAGGATACAGTGGTTAGGTGAATAAAGCAATTTTTAATGAAAAGACCTTCCAGGAGCAGTGGTGCATGTCTATAATCCCAGAGACTCTGAAGGCTGAGGTAGGAGGATTGCAAGTTTAAGGCCAGCCTCAGCAACTTAGTGAGACTCTGTCTCAAAATAATAAGAGAAGGGCTGGGGATGTACCTCAGAGGTAGTTCTCCAGGGTTCAATCCCCAGTATTCCCCAACACACACACAAAAGGAAAGAAAAAATAAAACCCAAACCTTTCATGCCAATAATGGAATGAGCTGTTGAAATTTAACTGTACAATTATTTGATATTAATTTGTTGAGTCCAATACAAAAACCAAGTGTGGCAGAGTAGTTTACAGGCACCTTAACCTGACATATGAAGTTAGGGATTAGTTAGGAAAGGCTTATCTGAGGAAGAACAGTCAATCTGAAAGGGAATAGAAAAGAAGGCAGTGGTTTGGCATGTTGGTGGAATTTTCCAGGTAGAAAGAGACACTTTTAGGAGAACAGCACAAGACAGTCAAGATGGACTTGCTAAAGGGGCACTGTCCCAGGAGTTTGGACACTGGAGATGAATGAGCAAGGAGTAGATTACCTGTAAGTAAATGCCATTTGAAAGTAATATGTAGACATTGGGAATTGTCTAAGAACAATAGGAAGGTATTAAAGAATTTAAAAAGGAGTCTATTCAGGTTTGGATTGGAGCACTCAGGAGTTAATGAAAGGAAATTTGGAGTGAGTAGAAGTTGCTATGGGTTAGGGTACTGGAGTGCAGGAAAGTGAAAAGCAGTGGCTGACAAGGTGGGGTGGCACACAACTGTGATGCCATTGACTCAGGAGGCTGAGATAGGATTGCCAGTTCACAACCAGCCTCAGCAATTTACTGAGACTCTGTCTCAAAAAAAAAAAAAAAAAAACCAAACAAACCAGAGGCCTGACTCAGGAGAGCTACAGATGATAGGCTGGATGTGGGAGGGGAAGAGAAAGGAAAAGGAGGCACTCAGCACTATACTCAGTTTCTGGTTCACTATACTTGATGGTGGCCTTTAGTTGGGTTCTCCCACAGTTCATGAGTAGCTCTCCTGAACACCTTTCAACACCCACACTATCTCCAATGACATCTGAAGTCTCTCTTTCTGATGATCCTATTTATTTCTCTCCTCCTAGTTATTATCAACTATAATTATCTTATTTCCTAAGAAAAATAAATTCATATATCTTGAACCTGCCTCAAGTCTTCTATGCCCAGAGGCAGGATTGAAATATTGTCCTTTCTAACTTATAGACTTCATTAAAATATCTATCTCCAATATTTCTTCCATTAAATTTGACTAAAATGATTTCTGAAAAATAAGAACACACACTGAGAAATTTTACAAATTTTCTGTGGATTAGTAAGTTAATAACCAGTATTGCTATGGTGGGATTACATCTAGGACTTGAATAGGAGGGGAAACCCTGCGGCTTTAGTTAAGGACAATAAATTATAACAGAATCAGATTCTATGCACATTTTAAATTCTGACATTAATAAAAACAATTTATTTTGAAATTAGCTTCGAAATTTTATGAAACTTATAACAATCATTCATCAGAGGTCAAAATAATTTCTGAAAATATTACTCATAGTATTAAGTACATGGCTATGTAGCTAACACTTCTTTGAAAAATCTACCCATTTTACTATAAATCTGAGTTGAGTATATAAACAAAATGTTTCTATCTTATAATTAAAGGTAGGCTTAAAACATCTGGTCTTGGATCCCCACTGTTACAGTTTCAATATTGGATGTCTCCCCTAAGCTCATGTGTGAGACAATGCAAGACAGTGTAGAGGTGAAATGATTGGCTTATGATAGCCTTAATCTAATCAATGAATTAATTGTGTGGTAACTATAGACAGGTAGGGTGTGGCTGGAGGTGGTACCTTGTTGGGGGTGTGCCTTGGGAATATATATTTTGTCCCTGCTTATGCAGTGTCTGTCTTTCTGCTTCCTGGTGCCACAGACCTGAGATGCCTTCCTCTACCACACTCTTTTGCCATGAAGATCTGCCTCACATCAGGTCTCAAGGAATGGAGCCAGCTGTCAGTGAACTGAGACCTCTGAAACCTTGAGTGTCAAGTAAATTTTTCCTCCTTTAAAATTGTTTTTTTCAGGTTTTTTGGTCACAGAGGTGAAAAACTTGACTAAAGCACCAATCTATCTCTTGTAGAATTAAGAAAAAATTTAATTACATCTCATTCTTGATCTTAGGAAGTTAAAATGGGGTAATGAAGATATAGGAGTCAGAATACAACCCAATCCCCCAGGGCAAAAAGCTGGCTTATTTTTTATCATAAAATAGCAATATAACTCCCATATCTCCACATTTCTCTTCAGAAAATGTAGGAAGAACCTCACATTCTCAAAATCTGCCAGTGACTTGGGTATAAATAAAAGAATGGAACTTAAATTTTTTAGAAGTAAAAAAAGACTATTGCCTGTGACAACTCAAGATAATTCTTTTTCACATAATAGCTGGACCAGATCACACCTCACTTTGCATGTGAAGAATAAGGAAGCAATTCAAAACTGTAATGTCATAGAATTTTAGTTCTCTATAGCTCTCCTCCATCTTCAGGTGCTGCAGATCAAACTCATGGCCTGGTGCATGCTAGGAGGGCACTGTAGTACTGAACTGCATGCCCAGCAATCAAGACAGAATTTTAAATAAAAAAAGACTGGTGAGATTATAAAGTGCAATTAGTTATTTAAAAGTACACAAGATAGAAAATATAAATACCTTTTGGAAAAAATTGAATATAAATTAGAGATCAAGCAGAAGCGGAGATTATAATTGAAGAAGGTAAGGAAATATGATATTTTGTCACGTATATTTCAGGAACCAGGGCTCAGAACTAATTTTCTGCCTTCAATAAAAATCAGAAAACACTTTTAAACACTTGTTTGAGGGTATAACTATTCAACTATCTATCCATTTGTCTTTTGATCTACTTCTCCATCCATCCATCCATTTACTCACCTAGATCCATCTAGCCTTTCACTCATCTACCTAAAGATCCCCCTAACACCTCATTGTTGAGAGAAGGTTCCCTTTCTGTAAAAACTGTGCCTTTTATTAAATCTCATCAAGAAAGTATTCTGGGTATTGGGGAGAAAGTTATATTTTCTGGGGAGAAAATTATAATTATTAAATTATAATTTTCAAATATGGCAGAAAAAAATCAGAAAATCAGAAGTGGGAGTTCAGAGCAGAGGATAGGGGTTGGAAAAGGGAAAGGTAGGAGAGAGAAAAAGAGATGAAAAGGATGTGTTTCAGTTTGGATGGGAGGTGTCCCCCAAAACCTCATGTGTGAGACACTGCAAGAAGGTTTAGAAGAGAAATGTTTGGCTTAGAGCCTTAATCCAATCAGTGAATTAATCCCCTGATGGGATTAACTGAGTGATAACTGAAGGTGGGTAAGGCCTGGCTAGAGGAGGTGGGTCCTTGGGCACATTCCTTTGGGGTATGTAGTTTGTCTGGGGAGTGTAGTCTCTCTCTCTCTCTTTCTCTCTCTCTTCTTGCTGATCACCAAGTGAGCTGCTTCCCTCCACCACACTTTTTTACCATGATGTGCCACCTCACCTGGAGCCCCAGTGGAGTTAGCCATCTATGGACTGAGACTGATGAAAGTGTAAGCTCCTAAACAAAATTTTCCTCCCTCAAAATTGTTCTTGCTAGGTCTTGTAGTCATGGCTGCAAAAAAAGCTGACTAATACCAGAAAAAAGGCTAAAGAAGGGAGTGGAGAAAAGCTGACCACTGCGCTGGGCACCACCTTTCCTTTGCTAGCTCAGGGTCGCATTCTACCCTTCTCCAGCCTGTTTTCCACCCTAGGAGATGGACCTAAACAGAATTCATTAAGCAAGCTTCTCAGTTCTGGCTTCCATTGTTTTTGGCCAGTGGGGTGGCTTAATGGAAAAAGAGCATGTGCTTCTCAAAGGCACTCTGCTTCCAATTTGTGATCTATTTTTCTACAAGCCTTAGGGTTGGGAACAGCTCTTGCCCTGTTACTAGCTCTGGGTTCCTGCTCAGTCCCTTACAGTCTGCCTTTACTGCCCCAATATCACTGTAAACACACCCTCCTGGCAAGGTCCACCTGTTTGTTGTTGGGACCCTGGTGCTGAGATATGGAAAGAGATGAGGAATGGGATGATTTATGTGGAGGATGCTTTGGGAGGAAAAAGAGAACAAATAACTTGATGGACACCATGTACAACTTCTCCTTTCTTGGAGGTTTACAATGCTAATATTTAAAAGTGCTGGTGTTCTGTGGTAAAGAACTCTGTTCAACCGTCATTTACATTCAATGGTTTCATAAATATTTGGAGGCATGAGAGACACAACCAGGTAAGAGTGGACAGAGTGAAGAGAGACTGCCTGAGTGAGTGAACGTGGCAATGTGAAGGCCATCTCTTAATCTCTGCACAGCTTAATCACTGTGGTGAAGGGTGTGAAGTCAGGAGGAAGCAGAAACAGCTAAAACCCCAGATAAACTTGGGCAGACACTGAGCGAATTAAACGCTAATTCAGAGTGCTCAAAAGCCTCCTCTTAGATTTTACATGTTTAAGGAATTGTTATAAATTCCAGTTACCTAAATTCTTTAATTTTAATATAATTATAATACAACATAACATATAGATTCATTAGAATTAAAAAGAAATGCTCTGGAAGCACAGGCCATGTAACAAAACAAAACATCCCATCCATAAATCAAATGGCCAACAGCTGTCAGGTCTTTGAAAGGAATTATCTCTTTTGTCCTAAGATTAGCAGGGCTGCAGAGGAAAAAAAGGAATTAAATATCATTATCAGTTCAAGTCATCCAGTAATTTCTGAAATGAAATAGTCCAACGACATTCAGAAATTATCATGAAAACACTTAGCTTTGTAGGTGAATTATTATTGAATTTATATTAACCCCTGGGCTAAGGATCTAGGGAGTATTTTTTAAAAGTTGCTAATGTAAAAAGATATGCTACTGATCTCTTAATCTGATATATTCAGCAAGAGTTATTTGCCCTGAGGTCTGAGCTACATTGTAATGAAATCAAAGGACATAAAAACTGTGGCAGGAACAGTGCTGAAACTGGAGAAGCATCATTATGAATAGCAACAAGTATGGAGATGCATATGTAAGAGGGTAACTAGAGTCAATACAGCCACTGTTCTTCCATGATTTAGGGTAAATAGATAGTTATGGCTCATCTGCTAAATGATCTACTGGGTAGATATTTATGGATTATTATACAGTATATTATTGAGAATAAGTCTGGTTAAAAACAAATAGAGAAAAGAGCAAATGGCACAGGCATGCTTTTAGTAAGGCCATCATTTGTAATATTTCTCAGGAAAAATCTCTCTCAGAAATTCCTTAGCATAGCTAATGTGCCATAGAAGGACTCTCCATTTTAGGAGTGCATAAATCCACATAAATCGCTATAATAAGGATTCATCTCACAGCCCTTTTGGCATAAATGCACATCTGGTCTCTGTTTGTAATGAAATCAATTCAAAGCCCCACAGTGCATTAATAATAAAAATGTTCAACATATTGCAACCAAATAAGCCCTGCAA
Organism: Geosciurus inauris; assembly: GCA_004024805.1. Taxonomy (NCBI): domain Eukaryota; kingdom Metazoa; phylum Chordata; class Mammalia; order Rodentia; family Sciuridae; genus Geosciurus; species Geosciurus inauris. The sequence continues at coordinate 177,624 of PVHX01001038.1, read as the reverse complement.
ATTTGAGTCTGCAAGATTCGTTCACACATGTGTATACTTTTAGCACTGATAAATGATTAGGTTACAGAACATTTATCAAATATGTTAAGATTTCAAAGGTAGACTTTTTTATTTTAATTATTATTTCCACAGGAAAACCCATATGCATGTATGCTACAAGTTTTTATTTGCTTGAGTTATAATGTCTCTTGGACTTTTATATCTGTAGTTCACAATACCATAGAAATTTTATTAATAATAAAATAATTATAAGCAATACTGCCAGGCTTAGAAGAAGTTCATGGATTTACACTTTAAAAACACCAAATTCTAGAATTAGCACATAGCATATTGGAGGTTGTCTTTAAATCTGAAATTAAAAATAGAGAGTTTCTCTTTTTCATTTCTGTTATTATTTCTATTTGTTTTATAGTATGATGTCTTTGACCTTATGGCTTTACATTTGCAATCAAATAGTTTTTCCACATTGATTTCTTTTTTAAAAACTCCTGTTCTGTTTTCAGCAGTAACAATCAACAACAGAGGATATAAATTTAGCAAAGCCTTCCTTATTAATCACACGATTTACCTTCTGTGTTATATGATTGACCCAAGGAGAAGAACAGTTGCTGAGATCTGGTCCTTGGGGATCCCAAATTCCATCAGGAGCAAGGCATAGGTAAGTTGATACACCTATAATAATGAGAGAAATATGTCTGTTTCGAATACTCAAACCATTTTCTTAGAATGACTCCACATCCTTGCTATGCTTAAATATAAATAAAGATAAAAGTGAGATAATTAAATTGAGATATGTGTATTAAACTCCAGATACGATGCCTGGCAAAGAGTTGTCATTGGAAAAATACTGTACAACAAACAAAAACATTTGTTATTTTAAAAGCACTTGCTGGCAGCTGTGCAGGGTTTGGGAAGAATTTCCTGAATTCAATCGATGTGGTACTTCTGTAACGTGGACCTTCTTGCTTGAGTTGGTAGAGTCAAGATAAAAGAGTCTTAAAGGAATCCACGTGCAGGTTTTTCAGGAAAAAAGGTGGGAAAGGAGATTCCAAGTGGAGGAAATATATGCTGTCTTTTGAAGACTTCAAGTTTTCTGAACTGGGGTCTACTGGACAAAAGAGTTGTGTTCAATGGAGCTGGAAAGGGAGGCAAAGTCAGATCGCAAAGTCCCTTGTCTATCATGTGTGGGTGCTGGAAAATCAATGAAGCCCACTAAGCAGAGGAGAGAAATGAGCAAATGTTGGTGTTATAGAGATAAATCTGGCAGCAAATGGAGGATGAATTTGTGGAAGTGATGCGGATGTTGTGAGGAAGCTACTGGTGTGATTCAAGTGAGAAGTTGTGAGGGCCTAGAACAAGGAAAATCAGAGTGGACAGAGGAGCAGAGGAGCATAAAATAAGATACAGGTGCACTGACAGTAATCTTTAATCCTGTGCTGCCTTCAGAAGATATTCTTTAAATCTCCAATTTTCACAGAACAATAATAGCATATTTCTGTAGTGCAAAGTGCTTTGAAATAAAGTGTTTCACTAATCTTTAGGACAAATATCTGAAATATGGAGGCTGTTGTTATTTCTCTTTTAGGGATGAAGGAACTGAGGCTGAGAACTGAGAAAGAAGGAAGCTTTGAATGGCTTACTGATTCCAATACCCAGGAAACTTTAGAAATAAATATTCACCCTCCTTTTCATAAAGGAAAGGAAGATTATCAGATATTTTTAAAAAGTGCGTTGTTAAAAATAAATGCGCACTTCTATAAAAACCAAGGTACTCGTTGGTTTTCCTACCACTTCATATACCACGGGATTTGGAATGATATATCATGTTGGAACTTTCTAAGAAAAAGCTTCTTCCTTAAAGAAACCAAATCTGATACCGACACAGTCTCTAAGAAGGGGAGGGTTGCAAAATCTATTGTGTATATATTTGTATATATTAGAGTATAATCCATGTATGTAACAATAAGAAAATCAGCATGTTTCTTTCTTAAATATGGTAAATAATAACAGGGTTACCATTTAGAGATATTATAAGTATGTCAGTAATAAAACAGGTAAAGAGCTACTAGTTAGTTCTTCACTGTTGCCTAGAGACCACAGTGTGGGATTGCCCTCTCAGGAATGTGGGTTAGTGGGAGGTGGCTCCTGCCAGCATGGTTCCTGACCATCTTAAGAGACTCTGACCACTGGGGGACAGCTGTAATGACACGTGAAAATGAGAGTCAAACTTTCTTTTGTTAAATGCTTATGTCAGCTCACTGATCTTCTAATATAGAAGTCCTAGACCTCATTTTCTGCAACCAATATCTCACCACTGGTGACAAGCATGCAGAAACCCAGCCATCAGTGATTCCCACTTGAGCAGTACACAGAAGAGATGCCTCTCTGGAGTAGCAGGAACATCTGGAGCTTAACTCTAATTTGACTCCAAGACCCATACTGGGTGAACACTACTGATATCACAGGCATTCCCACCCAATTCTCACCTGTGACCTCTGCAGTATGCATTTTCAAACTCTTGACAATACATTACTTTAAATAGTAATTTAGCTGAGTTCAGAATTTGACTGAATGTGAAGTAACAAAATATGCAGCAACCAGAGAGGGGGGTCAGCCGGGGGCGGGGAGAGACAGAGACAGACAGAAAATTCAAGTTAAAGTACAAAAACACCGTTAACTTTTAGCTCTCTAGGACAGGCTTACCTATAGTTCCTGCAGGGCATGGCTGCTTTGCTATTTGTCCTTGACGGGTCTTAAACCACATGATTTCTCGAGCTTCCACAGCCTCACAGCTCTCTTCCAGAGCTGGGACCTGGGAGGATGCTGATGGGATGTGTGTGGTGATGTCATCAAGAACCTCCACAGCTGGAGATGGGGTGCTGGTACTCCGGTTCCTTCTTCCTGACACTGATGGGGTGGTACTCCTTCCTGGGCTCCAAGTTGTGGTCCGAAGGGTGGTGCTGGTGGTGGTGCTTCCAATGCCCAGAGGTCCTGTGGTAGAGATTCCTGAAATAAATTTGAAAGGTAACACCTACATTGCTTGTTCACAGTGGGACCTCAAAATGTCTTCATACATCAGAAACCATTTTTATTTGACCAGGACAGGGTTTTAAGGCTCTAGAAATCCTCAACTTTATTCTCATTTTAAACATGGCAAAAAAAAAAAAAAACTGCTTTCCCAAGTGATTGTACCATTTTAAAGCCCTCCCATCCTGTAACTATATAAAGATCCTATTTATCTACATCCCTTCCCACACGTGGTTCAATTTTATATGTGTATACAATTTCACAAAAGAACTGTACATATTTATAATGTACACTATGGTATTGCAATACGTGTATATAATATATAATGATCAGATTCAATCAGAATTATTAATTATTTCCAATTGAATAGTATTAAACAGTATCTCATATGGTCTTGATTTGAGTATTAGTTAAACAATTATTTTTTATAAAATTAAAATCCTGGAATGTTTAAAAAGGATGGAAATGTTGGCACATGCTTCAATACGGATGAAACTTCATGACATCATGCTAAGTGAAATCATCCAGCCATAAAAGGAAAAATATTCATGGATACAGAGAATAGGCTGTAGTTGCTGAGGGTGGGTAATGGAGAGTGTTTAATGGGTACAGAATTTTGGTCTGGAAAGATAAAAAAGTGGAGAGAGATGGTGTTAATGGTTGCAGACTAATATGAATGTACCTAACACCACTCACCTGTCCACTTAAAACTGTTATGCATATTATATCACAATAAAAAACTAAATTAAAAAATAAATATGGCAAAAAATAAGCCAATACCAAGGTATCAGAGTGACACTTGAGTAGCAACACAACTATTCGACCACTGCCAAATGGGTCTTTTTGTGGGTCTTCTCAACTCTAATCACAGAAAACAAAATTGCAGCATTAAGCTTCTTATGCTCTCAGCCTTTTTGACAATTAGAGGATTAAAACTTTAAGCCTTCTTGTTAAGTTTTTCAAATATGGTATTAAAAAAGAGTTATATAAAATACTCTATTCCTTTTAAGTATAACATGAATTTCTAAATATGAAACAAGTAAGAGACAGAAAAAAAAGGAAGAATGGACACTAAAGTGGTCACAAGTTAAAAAATAAAGAGTAATTCTTAGTATAATTTCCTTAACACACATTAGAGTAGCTTAGTGATCTACTGTGACATTCTCAGAACTGACTCACCCTAACAAAGTTTTCAAACTTGACGTTTACTAATGGGAAGAATAAGTAGCTCCCAGGTAGTTATGTCCCTAAATTACTTCCTAATAATTTTCTTTTTCTTTTTAATGGGAAAACGTATTTCAAGATACAGATAAACATAGTTAGGTCCCTTGATGGAATTTTAGGGATCTCTTAACATTCTCATCTCTTAGCATTCTCATACTAAGAGAATGCTCACTTTAGAGAATTATCTTTTGACGAAAATATATTCATATTCTTATTATGAGAATGGATGAGTACACTAGTGTTCCACATACATACACTGAATTCCTAACTTTAAGATTCAAAATCACTCTTAACATTACTTGATGGCAATAAACTTTAGGGGCACTGGCTTTAGCCAGATTCAAGATAACTCAATTTAAAGGAGTTGTGGGGAGCCCTGTAATGAGCCTCCAGCTGTTTGTCATTCATTGTCTACTGAGACAAAGACAACTGAACATATGTTAAATAACTTCAACTCTCTGCTGCCCCAGAGGATATCACAATATCATCCTAGTACATTTGGTGTATATAAAATTTCTAAGAAGCAAGACAGACACATCAGGGGGAGGATATCAATGTCTGAACATTTAATTATTAAATTGTAGCATTTCTTGAAGATGCTTCTTTTTTGTGTGTGTTCTTGCTTTCCTGTCTTTTTTCCCTCCACTCTCAACTTTCCTTTTTCTCTATGTTCATTTTCTGTGTGAATGGTAATGTCCACAACATCAGCTCCAAGTTCATGAAGAAGGCAGAGTATTTTTTCCCTCTTCTTTCACATATACTATATACCCCACATTGCCAAAGCTTGTTGTTTGTATCTCTTTCCTCGGCTTGAAATCAGTCATGTTCTTCTCTCTCTTCCAATCACCATTGTCCACATTGGCACACTACCATCACTGGAGAATATAGCAGCCTATTCACTATTTTGCTGATGAAAGCAACACTAGAGAAAATGACAATACTCTTATTTCAAATTTTTGCGAAATAAAAGCTCAGGATTTATAAAATAAAATTATTGTCCCCAAGCATTTGATACAATTCAAATAGAAAATTTAACATTTTTTCAAAATATTAAGTGAGATTAATTTTTAAGATGATAAAAATAAAATATCATGTAATGCATTATTTGCATATAAAATCAATGAAATGTTTCTAAGACATAACAAAAGTATGAATATTTAATAATTTGAAAATTAAATATTTGACACTGTTAAGTATTAGCTTTAAAAAATGAATGTGAATGGTGTCACTACTGGGATGTAAGAAAATTTGGGGCAAATTTTTCTAGGTGATAGAAAAATTCCTTTTGATTTTATACTACTTGGGGGAGTAGCAAGGCAATAGTTAAAAGTGAACTCCAAGTGTTTTTCCCAGGCTCCTTTAAGTAATGCCGTTCTCGTTATCATTTTTGAACGGACTATTTTGAGTAACTTTTAATTTTTGACAGGGTCTATAATCTTTTCATTGATAATGAGCTGTAGTTTTTGTTTTAAAGCAAGTATTGCTAGTCCTTTTTTTCCCCTTTTTTAGTTTGATCACCTGAAGTGTAGGTTCGTAGCAGTTACCTGCTATTAGCTAAATAAATCTCATGCTCAAATTAACTTGTTCAGGAAAGTGTGAGCTAGAGTGAAAAATACTTTTAAAATAGCAACTTTTTTTTCAATTGTGTTCTTTATCTTCTTGAGAATTATGTAGGTATTGAAGAATGCTTTCAAAATGAATGTGCCTTTCTTCAACTAGATATTTTAATTAGAATATAACTGACAGGAAAAAGGATTTGTTCAGCAATAATTTTTACTATGAAAAAACTACATACTTGAATACGTGGTAAGAAGTTTCTCCAGCCTATTGTCTTAATTATACAACCATAATAAGGACAAATGGCTCACTACTACAGGATTTTAGTTTGTAGTGACTCTAGAAGTGCCGATTTAGAATAGATTCATCTTTTAGCATAGACTTAATACATGTATCATTGTACTCTATTTAAATGATCCGGATTTCAGATTTTTGAAGACTACAGTGTCACACCAAACTATATTTAACAAAGGCAATATGTAATGGAAATTAGTGCCTTTTATTTCTAAAATTACCATATTTAAACCATTTGATACATTTTTCCAGAGACTTCTTATGTTATTCTCCTGATTAAAATCCTTAATTGGTTTCTATCTTTCAAACAAAAGCAGAACTTTTTTTTTTCTTCATGTTCAGAGCCTTTCATGACTTTATCTCTGCAGCTCATTTATAATGCTTCCTCATCTTTTCACTCTACTTTTAAACCATACAAAATTGCCAGTAGTTCCCCAACTGTATCTTTTCTCTGCACGGGAGCTTTTGTACATGTTGCAGTATTCTTACCCTGTTTTCACTGAGTTAATTCCTATTTATCCTTTGGAGCTTAACTTAGAAGCCATCACCATTAAGGAACCTTTCCAAAGCTACTAACCCAAACATACTAAGTCTGGGTTATGCACTAGCATGCATTAGTTAAAATTATTTATTTTAGTTTTGTGTCTAAGAGTAAGTAAGTTCTGAGCTAAGAGAGATGAATGTCAGGGATAGGTCAAAGAAGCAAGATATGGGCTGTTGATGTAGCTTAGAGATGGAGCGCATGCCTAGCATACACAATGCCTTGGGTTCAATTCCAAAACTGCCCCCCCTCAAACAAAACAAAACAAAAAACCCAAAAAAGGAAAGGAAGCAGTAAAATGTACTATATCACAAAACAAGAAGGAAATAGCAAACATTGTACCTAAGAGTCCCTAGAGTGAATAGACTAGAAAATTTATCATATGAATGTATCTTATGTTATCATTAAAAAAAACCACTAGACAGCTCAAAGAGAAAATAATCAGGGCCGGGCGCAGTGGCTCGCGCCTGTAATCCCAGCACTTTGGGAGGCTGAGACAGGAGAATCGCGAGTTCAAAGTCAGCCTCAGCAATGGCGAGGCACTAAGCAACTCAATGAGACCTTGTCTCTACATAAAACACAAAATAGGGCCGGGGATGTGGCTTAGTGGTCGAGTACCCCTGAGTTCAATCCCTGGTGCCAATAATAATAATAATAATAATCAGGGAGAATATAAAACCTCCTTTCCTCCAACATGACCCTGTCTCAGAACAAGCATATTAAAGTAAATATGCTCTTATGAAGCAGTAACACAGATAAAATGAGATTTTTTTAAAGTTCAATTGGTTATGAAATACATTGGAGAGACTCAGTTTAATACAGCCATACTAATGCTAAGGATCAATATAGAACTTAATTCCTTGGAACTGTGCCGCAGAGAGATGTCTACAAGCAGGGTCATACCATTCTGTGTGACTTTAAGTAGAATAAAAGTCAATTTTAAAAGCTGTCCCTGCTCTCCTGTCCCCTCTCTTCCATTTCTTGCTGTAGGACTCCCAGGGGCTCTGCTCAATGCCAGGTTTTGGCAGAATAAGTACTAGTGATCTACATGCTGTCACCGGAGTCTAAGAAATAACTTGACTTATTGCTAGATTCACAGAAGAGTCATTGATTGGCAAAGTTCCAACACATATCATAGGCTGTAAGAGTTTGTCTCTATCATCCAGCAGGAGGGAAGTGTATCCAAATACATTTTTAGTGTAAATAATGTTACTGAGTCTTACCTGAGGACAAAGAAAGGTAGCTTAATAAAACTATGTGTTAAGTGCCTTATGTGATAGTGTATCAGGGAGAGTATTGTATAAAAGAAAATAACTTTGAGTGAATAGTTACATATAACATTTTATCAAAATTGTGTAATTTTTCTTAATATTATTTTTTTGTTACCAAGCTCATAAAATTAATATTTCCATAAAAACAGTTAAACAAAACTCCATATTAAGAATTCCCCTTCACAACCTTATTTCAAATAACAAAAAACTTCAAAAAACCTTAATTTTCCTATCCCTTGGTATTTGCTGTTCGTAGTTTATTTCACTCTTATGAGTTTATCATGTTTCATTTTTTTCCCTCAGCCTCTCTTGTAAAGTACAAATATTTTAAATATTATTACAGGCTATAGTTTGCAGAAGAGACTAATAGAAAACAGTGAAAATAAGAGGTGCATAGTGCTTTACATTTTGTAATTTTTTTGCTTATTTCTATTATTTCATTTAATCCTGACCAAAAATTTATAGAGTAATTATTACTATGAATTCTGAATTTTTAAAATGAGAAAACATATGCTTAAATAGTAAGTAAATAATAAGAATATAAGTAATAAGTAAATTGGTATCCTCTGTTCCATATGCCATGTTTTTAATACTCTGCTACTAAAACTAATATTCTGAATTACTTTATGCGTCTCACAATTATGAATTTCCATAATCCTTTAAGAAGAAGCTGAAGGAAATAAAAAGATGCTAGTAGTGCAATATTATCCTTGATTATAAAACATTTATTATTTGAGATGGATGTCTTTTTTTTAATGTAACACTTAAGACACAATATAAAACTGAAGTCTAAACATAAACTTAACAGACATGTTTACTACCACTCATAAAGTGCATGGATTTTCTTCTTCATGTTTTCTCCATTGTTTCCCTTCCTCCCTAGGATATGTACCTCTCTTCATGGTTTCCAATTACAGATCTTCCTTTGTGTCCATTTCTTTCCAACAGGCTGTGTTAGCTGCCTACACTTCCGTCTCCCCACCCTGCAAGTATTCTTCTCCTCCTTCTTCTTCTCCTCCTCCTCCTCTCCTCCTCTTCCTTTGTTTTTTGTACTGGGGATTGAACTCAGGAGTACTCACCACTGAGCCACATTCTCCAGCCCTATTAGAGACAGGGTCTCACTGAGTTGCTTAGCACCTCGCCATTGCTGAGGCTGGCTTTGAACTCCTGATTCTCCTGTCTCAGCCTCCCTAAGTGCTGGGATTAGAGGCTCAAGTATTCTGAATCCAAGGTCAGTTACTTAGAGCCTGATAGGGGGGAAAGGAAACTGAAACCATCACAACTTTGGAATGGCTTTAGGTCTCTTGTGTAGAGCTCTGGGTAGAAAGAGCTCCTTCAATTTTCCTTGAACCCCCTACCTCCACCAGGCACAACAATTGTGGCAGCAGCTTTGATCATACCTAGTTTTAAAAAAAAACATCAATATTATCCATCATGAAATGATCCAATCCTTTTCTGAACCCATGTACATTACTTGGGCAGTGGCCTCTTGAGACAGTGAAATTTCAGAGACTATCAGCCAGGTAAAGACATATTTAGTTTTTGTAATTCAATCCAAATTTATTTTCAGGTTCTCTCCTAGTATACTTTTATTGTAAGTACAGGAAATCATCTATTTGAATAAATACGAAATTATAATGGCCCAACTATATAAGATAATAAGCTAAAATACAAGATTTTAGGGGAATCTTATTGAAATTATCTGCTACACATTTGAAATCTACCATGCTAGGAAATGTGCTGAGGGTTTTATATTTGTAATCTATATGCTCCAAATGACCTTTGGGCATACTCATCTATAGAAGTTAAAGAATCTAATTAAGTAATTCTCCCCATTTTATAAACCTGGCAAGTGATGGGATCAAGATGCTAGTCCAGGTACATTAGAATCTCTCCTTTTCCTCTAGGACAATGTTTTGGCTAAAAATGTAGAGAAAACTATACATATGTATTCATAAATACAACTCAGTGAATTTTAGAAATTAATTTGTCCCAAATATTGCTCATAATCTTCACTACAGATGGGGAAACTGAGGCATCAAAAGGTTCAGTAATTTTTCCAAGGTTGACAAATTCATTAGAATAATGGAGGAACTACAAAGGCACTGGTAGAGAGACCCGACTTTGAACCATACCAATTTGGGGTACTGAGAACCTGTATGGGAACCTGTATGGGATCCATAATAAAGCAGCCTGCTCACCACTGTTGAGAGAAGAGAAGGTAGTCTTTCTGGACCTACGTTATTTTTGCTTATGGCATTCCTTATTCTTCTAATGATTCAGGACTACCATGTAAGGAAAATGTAGTGATTCTGAAAAACCTAATACAACCTTTGGTATACACGTAGGCAATAAATAATAACCAAAGACAGTAGCTGGTGTTTCTTGCAAATTGTGTGTGTGTGTGTGTGTGTGTGTGTGTGTGTGTGTGTATGTGTGTGCATGCGCACATGCACCAGGTATGGTTCTAATGTTCTACATTCATAACTGAGGAAAAGAAAGGTCACGTCAATTTGCCGTCTCACACAATTCACAGTTCGTAAGTGGTCAGGCCAGGAATTTAAGATGGCTAGTTTGACTCTAGAACTTACATGTACCTATACTCTCTCATGAATTGATAAGAATTTGCAATAAATTCTTTTTTTTTTAAGTATCAGATATGGCATATGGCATATGCCTATAAAAGAGGTCCACTGGGAATTACAACACTAATTCATTCCATCCGTTTTATTAACCAACTGCCATGTGAAAGACAGTGTATTGGGAAAAAAAAATGTTGAGTATAATTATCATGTGCCTTGCCCTCATGAAGCCTTCTCTGTAAAGCATTAGGAAAAAAAATTACTGAAGAAGATAAAAAATAACGAGAAGAAATACATAAACTATTCATTTAATAGATATGTTTCTTTAATTTTTAGGCACATCTCAACTTATGAGATGTTGCAAGGTAAAACCATGACAATCTGAAAAATAATAAAATACTGTCAAAATATTAAAACATAGTAAGAAATACTTAATAATTTCAAATATATTGATCTTGTACAAACTATAGTACTTGTCTTAGATTTCTTTCTTCTATTAAATGGAGTTAATAATATAGGTACTTTTGGAGAAAAAATGAAAGTATATATTTAAAGTACTTAAAAATATGTGGCAAAGAATAATAGCTTAATAAATGTTTACTGCTAGCAATAATAGTGTTCTTTATTCCTTAATATCAATCAGGAATTATTCATTGATTATTATGTGCTAGATATCATTCTAAATGTTGGGGATACAGAAGGAAACAATAAATAAAAAAATTTGCCCTCATACAGCTTATGTAAGTAGGAGAGATGGATAATAAAAAAGGATATAAGAAATATACATGATATTAGATATTTAGAAGTGCTAAAGATAGGAAGAAAAAAATAAAACAGAGGAAGGTCATAGGCAGTGTTGGGGGAAGGGAACTATAATTTTTCACAGGGGTCAGCGATGGCCTACCAGGTAAGAGGACACTAAAGGTCGCATGGAAGAGGCGGGGTAGGGATGGGAGCAACTGTGGGGCTTTCTGGGCAGAGGGAACAGCACCCACAAAAGCACAGATGCAGTGGCTGAAGTGAGCAAATCAGAGTATGTAATGAAAAGCAGTATAAAATGACATCAGAGGGGTGATGGCAGGCTACAGAACATGGGACTTCCCAGGTCACACTGAGCATGTGCCACTTACTCTGGCTGGTGTGGGAAGCCTCTGTGAGGTCTTCAGCAAGGGAGTAATGTGATCTAACTTCCATTTCATTCACTTGAGTTTGCTGAAGTGTGACTGAATAGAAGAGTGGATGTAAGGGGAACAAGTGTCCGTGATGGTAGCCATGATAATGGTTAGAACACTGTGGGAGACATATGAACATCCAGGAGAATTGGGGCCTGAGAGGGCCAGCAGTGGCTTGTGAGCATCGATACCATGATCCTCACTGCTCATAGCAGGCCTTTGATAACTAGCTGAACTGACATTTGCCTCTTCATTTTATTAGAATAATACTTAACCATTCTTTTTTTAAAATATTTTTGTTGTTGTAGATGGACAGAATGCCTTTATTTATTTATTTTTTATGTGGTGCTAAGAATTGAACCCAGGGCTTCACATGTGTTAGGCAAGCACTCTGCCACTGAGCTATAGCCCCAGTCCCAATACTTAACCATTCTTATCCAAATTTTTCTATCAACTTCATTTTAGCTATTACTTGTTTATAACTGAAACATCCAAAATATATTTTAATTCCATGAGTATAGAAATGTTTCTGAATATTAAAATAATTGTGCTGGTGTTCTCATTGCTGTAAAATTTTGAAAAGTTTTATTTGATGGAAATGTCAAATCAATGTTGGTGGTTACAGAAACATGCAAATAAACAAAAATGGGGGATTCAGTTAAACTAAATTCAAGCTTACTGATTTCTCAATAGAAAGTAGAACATTTCAAGAGCATGAGTATTTTGATGTGGTATAGGATTTAGAATTGTTTCTTACTTCTAGCCTCAAGATTGCATTTTATTTGCTGGTTCTGACAACATTGTTATCTAGTTACTGAAGTTATTCCCTCATATTAGCAAAGACGTGTTTTATGATTAACTTGTGAATTATAATTTACCTCTAAAGATACTTGAATATGTATTGTATGTGATTTAGTTTTAACCAGTATGGAGTTAAAATAAATTCAAGTAAAATAAATGATCTTCCATATTTGGAAATGAAAAATTCAAAATGAAGAGCGACAAAGAACTCATAATTTAAGCTCCAAGAATTTTATCTTTAAAAATGCAATTTTAGTAACTTTGATAAATTGCAGATGCTTGAAGAATATATATGTTCTTGTCTTTGTTATATATGCATCAGTTTCTAAGAAAATGATAACATGTAAGGCCCTATTTCAGGGTGGTTACTCTTCTTGATTATTTGCTTTGTTATATTTAGAATCTGGAAAGGAGGATATTATGTTACTTTTCAAGTATCTGAAAACCTTAAAAAAATAACTTTAGCCTTAATTTTTCATCAAATAGACACAAGGTTGAAACAAACAGGAAATCCAGCTAGGTGTTACAGTGAGAATACAAGGCTGAATAATGGAATCCCTTTCATCAAGGATTTATATGCTAGGTGGGCTAATTTTACCATCGGTTGTAAAGTCAGAGCTTGGCCCTTCCACATACATACTGCATGAAGAGAATCACTGAATCTTCTTTAATCACTGAATCTTCTTTAACATAGAAAGAGAGCTGCCTAAGTGCTATATTACTGATTCTTAAATTCAAGGAAAACTACTAATATTATAATCATTTCTAAAATATTTAATAATCAGTGTACAGGGTATACACTTGATAGATAATACAGTCATTCTGCAACAACCACATTCAAACTATGTGACTCTGGTGCAAGAAAATTTGACATTCCACTTTGTTTCTTAGGCAAATATACTATCTGGAATGCAGCAGGTACTGATAAATGCATGATGGATAAGTGATAAATATCTGTGTTTTATTTTGAAAAGTATTTTCAGAAGATCTGTATATATTACAGTGTCTCAATTATCGTTATTTTTGTAAAAGTGGATTAAGAAATTTGATTAAATTTCATAACAAGATTTAATATGTACATCTTAAAATTTTACATACAATTTAATCGTTATGGAGAGCAGTGATTTGAATCATGGTGTGACCCTCTAGTGGCTGCATTTGTGCTGGGAACTGTCTGTGCAAAAGTACAGTCAAGATGGCCCAGTTGCTATGATGAATGGGCGTAGCGGGAGGCTACATGCAAGGGCACATGGCAGTTGTCGGAACCTTGGATTCAGGCGCCAATTCCCAGGGATAAAAAAAGAAAACAAGATGACCCTAATGTCTCCCCAGACTTGTGTCCTTCAGATTGCCAGCTTTGCTGAAATTTTCCCAGAAATAATCTTTTGATAATGCAACCTTTATAATAAATGTGCTGGGCTAGCTCTGGGTCAGTCAAATTCCATCAGAGTTTGCCTGCCCACCTGGCTTCACCTTTTTCTCTTTGTGGCCATTTTTCTTTTCTTCATCTCCCATCGCCCCTCCTCTGTTTTCTGAATTAATAGCCATGCTAGTCGGGCAAATCGCCATACAAGTAATATCAGAAATTAGAGACCTAGGAGCTCAAGAAACTTTAAATATTTATATAAGCAATACTAATTTATAATTATTTTCTTCTATGGTAGGAGACAGAACAGGAACGCCCAATTGTGAGTCATCAAGTCAAGGTCTTTTTTAATGGAGAATGAGGAACAGAATTCTGGATGTTTATCTCTAACTGTTTATTTCAAACTGTCCCCAAGTTGAGAACTAGGCAGCTTCTCCTCATTCACTTAAGCACCACATTTTCTTTCTACTGTGATGACCAACCTTTCCTATCCACCACCTTTCATATTCACAGTAAGAAAACCCTCCTCAGGCTGGGATTGTAGCTCAGTGGTAGAGCGCTTGCCTCGCATGCGTGGGGCACTGGGTTCGATCCTCAGCACCACATAAAAAATAAAAATAAAGATATTGTGTCCATCTACAACTAAAAAAATATTTAAAAAAAAAAAGAAAGAAAAAGAAAACCCTCCTCCTCTTGCTCTCCCTGGACTGCTTTCTTTTTCAGATGAAGGAGGCTTGTATTCTACAAGTTGCAATAGAGTGATCACAGGGAAATCTGCACAGAGAAACAATGAGAATTCTTATACTATTTCAGTAATTATGACACAAAATAAACATTTAGTAAAACTAACATTACTAATTAATTCAGAGTATACTAATACATTGTCAGTTGTTTCAGGAGATTTGTGGTCATCCTACTTAAGGGAAGGATCTCCTGCATTTGTATAATAAGAACTGAAGATAGGCCAGCTTAAAGTGAAATCATAAAGTTTGTCTTTTTCATTTCCGTCTCTGAAGATCCCAAGAAGACTGTCTGACCATCCATTTATCCAAACCAGCTGCAGAAAAGATATGTGACTGTTATTTGTAGTATGAATTGATTTTTTTTTCCCCCAAGAAAGATGAATGTGGGTTGGGAAAGTAGATCAGTGGAAGAGCTTGTGCTTAGCATATATGAGGCCTGGGGTTTGCTCTTCAATAGGAAGGAAGGAACAAAAGAAGGAAGGAAGGAAGGAAGAAGGGGAGGAGAGGGAAGGAAGGAAGAAGAAAAGAAGGAATACAAACATAATTGCTGAAAATCACTTGCCTACTTAATGATATTTGAAAATTTCAGATGAAAAGATATTAGGGCATAAAAGACATAATGATATGTTTTAAAAATAGTATTAGTTTTGAAACTGAAACAAAGTGAGATGGGAAAGGGGGCATGTTAAATCCATATTGAAATATATAATATGAAATAAACCATGCTATTGTGGAATCAAAATTGTAGAATGCCCACATATTATAGAAGTCAACAAATAATAATGGAAATCTACCCACAGCTTAACCTCCTGGAAGCACAGCCTGATCCTCACATAAAGAAGTGTCAAATATGTGCATGAGATTCTCTGCAGAGAGAGACTGTTACACTGCTTTGCAGCAAATCCTCCATGTGTTCAATAGCATGAGACCCACAGCTTAGTTATTAGTTGCTGAATAAATGTACTTTAACTCCAACAACTTTAATTTCAAAATATTAATACTGAGACCCAAAAATTTGATAACTGATGCATCCAAAGATCACCACCCTACTTCTTCACCACCATTCCTACTCCATCCTAAACCTGTTCTATTTAAAAACCTTTTTATTTTGAAAGAATTATAGACTTATAGGAAGTTGCAAAAATAGTACAAAGAGTCCCTTAACCCAGCTTCCCTCAAATGGTGATGCCTTATATAGCAATAGTATGATATCAAAGCCAGGAAACAGACATTGGTGGATGATTTTTAACTTCTTTACAGATGTCATTAAGATTCACCTGTTATGAGCCCACTCCCTTTATATGTTGACAGCCTAACCCCCGGACC
Organism: Geosciurus inauris; assembly: GCA_004024805.1. NCBI lineage: Eukaryota > Metazoa > Chordata > Mammalia > Rodentia > Sciuridae > Geosciurus > Geosciurus inauris. The sequence continues at coordinate 161,720 of PVHX01001038.1, read as the reverse complement.
TTAAAATATGATTCTCTTTGGAGATGGGGCTTTTAAGAAAGGCTAGGTAAAATTAGGTCATAAGAGAAGCCCTAATCCAAAATGACTCTTGTCCTTATATAAGACTAGGTTAGGGGCTCAGGCTTAATGGTAAGCACTTGCTTAGCACATGCACAGGCCTGGGTTAAATCCACAGCAATCTGAAGAAAAAAATAAGAAGGAGGAGGAGGAGGAGAAGGTGAAGAAAGAGGAGAAGAAGAGTAAGGAAGAGGAAAAGAGGAGGAGAGTAGCAGAGTTGAATAGGACACAGACAGCACTGATTAAGGGATGACCATGTGAGGGCAAAGTAAGAAGGAGGTCATCTGCAAGCTAAGGAGAAAGGTGTCTGAAGAAACCCAACCTACAAACACCATGATCTTGGACTTTTAGCCTCCAGAATTGTGAAAAAATAAACTTCTGCTGTTTAAGCCAGTCAGTGTCTGGTATTTCATTATGACAACCTTAGCAAAGTAATACATCACCTTAAAAAACAAATAACAACAAAAAAAAACTACATTCATCTGTGTGTGTACACAATTCTCTGCAATGTTATCTCATGTATAGATTTTCATGACCACCTCCACATTCAATATCCAGAAGTGTTCCTTCAATACCAAAGAATTGCCTTGTGCTACCTCTTTGTATTCATTCCCATTCACTTCCATCCTATTTACAGGCAACCCTGATCTATTTTCCATCTCTGAAATTCATTGTCTCAGAGATGTTATATAAATGGAAGCATACAGCATGAAACCTTTTTGAGATTGACTTTTTTCTCTAAGCATAATGGTCTTAAGTCCACTCAAGCTGCTGCATATGTCAATAGTTAACCACCTCTTCACATCACAGCACGAATACCTATAATCTATCTTTCATCTTGCAGCTGGAGTGATCTTGGAAAAGTGCAAATCAGATGTTGTCTCTCTTTAAAAGCTCCCAAATGATCTTATCAATTCAAAATCCTTAAACATGTTTTTAAAAAGTCCTCCAACCCATGCCTTGCCAATGTCTCCAGCCTCCACTTGAGCTCCTCACCTTTGGCTCCCTCCCTTCTAATCATCATGGATTTATTTTCTATTCCCAAAAGGTACCTTCTCATCTTCCACCATGTGAATGTTTCTTTCTCAAATGTTCAATTTTAACTCTTTATCTCCTCCAGACCCATTTTCCTTTACTTAGCTAAATCACAAATCCTATGGATATCTGTGATTTGTAGTGATTATAAGCAGAAAATGGAAGAAAAAGAATGAAACTGTAATTTTGAATCACTCATACTTGAACTCAGTATATAGTTATTTTTAGGATATTAATTCAGTAAAAAAAAATTCAAGATTTCATTCTTGCTGGAATGAGATCATACATTCCACCACTAGCCAGGCACAGCCAGGTGAAAGGAAAGAAACACATCTGCGTGAGTACCATGTCCTATACATTCTAGCAGTGACAATTTAGGTAAATCTTTAAGTAGGCCAAGTATTGTTCCCTTAAAAAATGAATAAATAGACTTATAAATGATAGGGTGTATTTTCCATACAACACAGTTGCTGGTACATAATAGATGTTTAATAAATGTTTTATGCATTTTGAATATTCATGTAAGAGATGAATAGTGTGAACATACAGGGAAGTTATTTAAAGGAGAAAACCCTATTTGACTATATAATTTCCCTATCCCCACAAAATCATGCATTATGAGAGCAACTTAAATTAAAGAAAAACTCAGAATTGCAAAGTACACTTGCAATCTGACATGAGGTGATGTTATCAGGCATCACATATATATAAAATACCACTGGATACCTTTTACAGAACAGACCTAATAGATTAAATCATATCTGAAAAGAAATCCAATTATTCATACATCTCAAAGGTATACAAATGGATAAAAGATTCAATGTAATCACAAAACTTATTCAGCAATATTTGTATCACCTTGCATAATAATGAATTTCCCTAATATTATCTTTTTAGTATCATCCTCTCACCTTTGAAATTACTTTCCAACACAGCGTACAAATTAAACTGGCTTGATTGTAGGAATTTTCCCTATTTGTGATGTGTGTGTGTGTGTGTGTGTGTGAGAGAGAGAGAGAAAGATTGTGTGTGTGTTGCTGGGAAATAAACCCAGGTCCTTGCACATGCTATGCAAATACACTACCACTGAGCTATATCCATAGGCCTGGCAATTATATATATATTTTTTCAAACAAAAACTCATAACTTCATTTTATTTTTTATTGCTTATGCTCTAGTATTCACTTTAATAACAATTGTTGGTTATTATTACTTGAATACGGCTTATGTTTATATAATTGAAACATACAATACATAAAAATTGTACATTCTACCACAATTCAAAAACATCCTTGTTAAATTTACAGTATAAAGACTTTAAATATAAAGCTTCCTATTTGCTTTTTGATGCATGGTTATTAAGTATTTACAGTATTATTCTTTTTTCTTAGGTAACATTGCATTTCGCACATCTTTTTCCACAAAAAATCAATTCATATTCTAAATGAAGAAGAATCTGCCCCTATCACTAGCAATAAACAAGAATTCAAGATATATTTTCCACTATTCAATCCTTCAACTCCTAAATAATGTGAAAATTCTTTAATACAGAGGAAAAAGTAAAACAGAAAGATTAGGCTAGCAAACAGTCACAAAGTACAAGTCTACAGAAAAAAAGGGCACAAGTAAAGCTAGACAGTTATGCATGCTGACTATGAAAGAGTGGTCTGATGTCTCTGTAAATATTCTACACAAATGAAACAAGAGTGAGCATGATATATATTCTCCCCTTCTGTTAAATTTCCTGAAATATGTAGAGTTTACCAACAGAATTTTTACATCTAGTCTCTTAACTTTCAATGAGCAGCAACATTCTTTAAATGCAAAAGAAAAACTATAGAGAAGAAAGACAATTTTCCTATGGGAGACACTTTCAGGTGGCTCCCATGATCCCCCCTCCTGGTATTTTCACTTCTGTGCACTGTGGGTGACAGCTATACTCACTTATACCTTCCATGACTAAGGTGATGGGATGTACACGGTTATGTACATATTATTGCATTACAGAAAGATTAGAAATCCATCTTGAAGGAAGACTTTCTTTCCATTATTGCTTTAAAGGAGCAAGCTGCCATGATGTGAGCTGCCTGACAGAGATTGCAGTGGAAGAAGGAGCTGGGACCACAGCAAGTAAGATACAGAAGCCCTCACCTTGACAGACTGCAAAAAAACAGATGCTGCCAACAACATTCACTTGGAAAAAGATTCTTCAGTCAAGATTTCAGATGAGAACTCTTCCCAGGGTGCACTATAATAGAAACATTCTAGAGGACCTAGAGAAGCTGCTCCTAGACTCCTGAGTATAGACTATCTGAGATAATAAATGTACAGCATTTTAAGCCACTAAGTTTGAGTTAGCATTATTACAAACCAATGAATAAGACAAGCCATAGCTCCTCACAATAGTGAAAATTTAAGAATCAAATTTAAAATTTGGGATATGACTTGCCTTCATGCCTTTATTCAGAGCAGGAATTCTCAACCTTGATACCAACTGACATTATAGACGACACTATGTTTGTTGCATGAATGTGGGTGTGAGGGCTTGCCCTGGGCATTGGAGGATGATAGTAATATCCTAAGACTCTACCTACTAGGTACAAGTAGCACGCATCATCCTAAAAATACCTCTAGAAAATGCCAAATATCCTTTGGGGATTAAAATCACCCCTGTTCAAAAAACACTGACTTGAGAAGATTTCTTCATTTACTTCTAATCTGTATTCGTTCAATTAGAAAATTCCTGAATGCTGATAATGGTGTTAGGACCATTTAAATATATAATAATCAAAACATGAAATAGCTGGATGATTGCTTGTCAATTTGTGAAATGCCTCCAAAATTGTCAATAAAAAGAAACTGAATGGGTTTTAAAAACACAGATTATGATCTTATGCTTCTAAGACACACTAGTCACACATTAATATTTCAATTTTGTTTTACTTCACTGTATTACTTAAGGAGAACATGCGTAGCAATGTATTAGAAAACGAATGGAAAGCACAAAACACAAAGAATCCCAATTGCATGGCTGACTTGATTTGGGGTTGATGGGAGGGAGCTGGTGAGAGAAAGAAATTTGGCAGCTTCATGCTTTCTGATTTCAGAGATTACACTGCACAGAATGAATTCTGCCAGCCTTTTGTTTACTACATTATATATGCCTTCCAACGATGTTCACATGCCTCTTGTGTCCAGTTGCTTTCTGAGTGAGAAGTATGAGAATGAAACTTCTTGCTTCATTGCCACTTGATTCGATGATCACAAATTATTAGCTTTCACATAAGCAAACCTCATAGATGTGTTCTTAAGTTAGACATTTAAAGAAGAAATCAGGGAAAACAAACAAACCTGCTCTCTGAAACAAGTTTACATTTTCTCCTTCCCATTTATTATACAGTTGGATTCACACCATTAACATGCAAATCATACTGCACTACAGTGCATTGTAAACAAAGAACTGAAAGCAGGGCTTGTAATTTTCTTATTGGTTGATAAACAGATCTCCTCCCTTAAGAGAGTAGAACAAACGCTAGTGCTTTATGTTCACTCTTTTTGGCTTAAATAATTTCAAAATTAAACAAAAAACATTTACTACTTTTCTTACCGTACCCATAGATATTGCTTTTTATCCTGAGTTTGGTGTGAAAATGTAAATGCTTTTATCAAGGTAAATTGAAAAATATATATACATTTTTCTCCCTCTAAAGCATAGTATTTTATCTTTGCTGAATTTCTACTAATTTTTTAAAACAAGGTTAACACCAAGACTGGAAACGGAATTGAGACTGGTTAAATGAATATCTGATTTAAATCACAGGAGAAAAAGTCAAAATTAAACAAACAGATGTAAGCCAATCCTACAAATAATATATCCTTAGTGTTATCAGTCCTTGTAAGTACTTACTGGCATAAACTACTGTGGAAAGAATGCGAAAGCAAAAGAAAAAAATGCATTGATCCTTTCTGGAAGGAAGAAAGCAAAGAAGGACAGACAAGAGGTAATACAAGAGCTGGTGTTGTGGCTCAGTGGTAGAGCGCTTGCCTAGCATGTGTGAGGCACTGGGTTTGATTCTCAGCACCACATATAAATAAAGTCCATTGACAACTAAAAAAATTTTTTTTCAAAAAGCTGGAATACCTATTTTAAAAAAAAGGTAATATAACTAATAATGACCATAGCAGTGTGTTTGCCTCTTTTCTACAGACTTCATTCATTGAGCAAATATTTACTGAATATCCATTACATCCCAGGCATTTTCTAGATGCTAGAAAAACTGCAACAAATCAAACAGGCAAAAATTCCTGCCTTCAAAGGGAGTCAGATAGTGCATAAATAAAATATTTGTAGTGGTGAGTAGAAAGAGAGTTTTTTGAAGTTTAGATTGGTGATCAAGGCAGGCCTAACTGCAAGGTGACATTTGAAGGCAGTGAACCATGCAGAGTAGGGAAGATCATTCTGGGTAGACAAAGCAGCAAGAGAAAGGAACATGCTTCTCTGGTGCATGTTTTCCTTAGCTTTTTAAGAATAACAACTTTAGCTGGGCATGGTGGCATGTGCCTTTAATCCCAACAGCTCTGGAGGCGGAGACAGGGGGATTGAGAGTTCAAAGCCAGCTTTAGCAATTTAGTGAAGCCCTAAGTAATTTAGCAAGACCTTGTCTCTAAATAAAATATTTTTAAGAAGGGGCCGGGGATATTGTTCAGTGGCTGAGTGCCCCTGGGTTTAATCTCTGGTATCCTAAAGATTACAACTTTATTGAAGTATAATTTGCATATCAAATAATCCAGCTATTTAAAGTGCATAGTTCAATCATGGTTAGTACACTCACGGAATTGTGCATCTAATATACAACACAGTACATTTTATTTATTTATTTTTGAGGTGCTTGGATTTAAACCCAGGGCCTTGTGCATGACAGACAATTGTTCTACCATTGAGCTTCACCCCAGGCCCAAACCATAACATACTTTAGAATATCTTTATCACCTGAGGAAGAAACCCTTTACTAGACGTCATTCTAGTTGTTTCCTGAAGTGGGGTTACCCAACCACCAAGTTCTGGAAAAGAATTATTCTTCTGTCCCTATAGATTTGCTTATTCTGGACATTTAACATAAACCCAATCATACAACACATGACCTTTAATGACTGACTTACATCTCTTGATGACATCTTTTCCTTCCTCCCTCCCTCCCTCCCTTCCTTCTCTCTTTCTCTTTGGTACTGCGAATTGAACCCAGGGGCCCTCTACCTCTAAGTTACATCCTCAGTCTCTTCTTATTTTTTTGTTTTAAGACAGAATCTTCCCAAGTTGCAGAGGCTGCCCTTGAACTTGTGATCCTTCTACCTCAGCCTCTGAGCCACCACACCTGGATTTACACTCTTTAATTCTTGTCTCCAACTCCTTCACTGGGAACAAAATAAATATATCTGTAGATATATGTAACTCTATAGAAAATCTTATCATGAATAATATTGCAGTTGTCATATCAAAATTATAATTCATTTTTATATATCATCATTTATTACTCTATATATTAAATCAAAACTGTTAAAAATCAATCTGAAGGATTGATTCTTCATGTGAATAGACATATTATGGCTTATAAGCATGTAAAAGTAATTTTAATGTTCTCTGATGCAACATCTTAGAAAGTAAGTTCCATTATATTTCTTTTTTAGAACACAACACATGTTCCTAAAAGTAATTTACTGTCATCAGAAATACAACAGCAACATTTTGATTAAGTGACATATCCATAAAGAAGAAAAGATATAAATTCACCTTGATCATGAAAGCAAAAATCCATTATTTCTTATCAAGTACTCCAAATGTATTTGGTAAACTGTAAGATAAGGGCTATTCAAGGAACTTTAAAATATAAACAATTATACTATTGTCTCCTCACTGGACCAGCTTCAAAGAGCTAAACAAAAGCTCTTTGCTCATATTTTATCATAAACACTGGATAAATTTACCAGTTTAATGTTCTACTTAAATGACTCTGAACAGCATTAGCATAAAACTCAAGCTGTATTGTATACTCCTACTTTAAAGGGCACACAATTTTAATCAAAGGCTTCACTAGATCTTCCTTAAGATCAACCTCACATAAATCCATTTGCTTGATAATTGTTTTGATAAAAATATTTACTGCAACATTTTGGAAGGAAAATGCTAGTAACTATTAAAAACAACCACTTAGAGGTAGTACATGGTATTAAAACATGGTCTGACTCCTGAGCTGGATCTTCTCTACTTAATAGGTGAAATCTGGTTTTGTTTCATTCCTTACTGTCTTTTTAAATTCCTATTCTTAACTTCATCTGCCTGAGTACTTTCTCACAGGCTTTTCTTCTTCACCTCCTGTCTTTCTTCCCCTCACACAAGGTCTTCGTCCTCTTTAACTTTTCATTTGAATTATTTAACTTTACTCTTCAGTGCTCATGTAATAATCTGATGGGTTCATGACATACTGCCCTCAAATATAGCTCATTGGCATTTGAGGAAACAGCAGAAGCAGGCCATAGAAACTGGAAACAATTTTTCTTACTTCTATTCCCCTGAAGTGGCCCATAAAACTTGGCTGACCTTTCCCTAAAAAAATAGGTTTTACAACTGTTATTTTAGAAGTAGTCCTGCCCTATGCCCACAGGAAAGGAAGGTCACACAGGGACACCAAGCTGAATCGGAACAAATAGGCCTTACTGAATCCCTGGGGTTCATTATCACTGGGCCATCTGCCTTTGGTCCAAGCTTGCTTCTATGTAAGTATACACTTCTTCATCAAACTTAGCATAAAGTACATGTTTTCCCTTTTTTCCCCCGCTCTTGATCTTCATTTCTGAAGGCTCCTATGTCACAATTTATGAGAAATAATTTGTATGCTTTTCTCTTGTTCATCTGCTTTTTATTAGAAGGATGTTAGTCATGAGCCTGTGACAGCTGAGAAAATTTTTCCCCCTACAATCTTAAAAAAACCATTTATATTTAGATTTCATCTATGACTATACAAATATCTCTTAGCATATCTACTTAAATATGGATATGGGTAATTTCATAATTGCTTTTCAACTTTTCTTTTAATCTAAGAAACGCAATATGGAGGCCAAGTACCAAAGAATTTTCTGTGATGTAAACAAAAGAAATTTTCAAAACAGTTAGTATAATCCTATTAGAGCCTATACATATCTGCACTATGCTTAAAGTTGGTGTTCAGGAGGTGCAATTGAATGCCATGATCTTCCAAGGTGCAGAAGGGCTTTTCTTTTGTCTTGTTTAATTTTGTTATTCAACAAGAACGTGGATGGTTGATCGATGTGACACTACCTTTAATCCCTAAAATAGAATTACAACAGACATGAGAAAATAACCTTTCCTCAAAGAGGACTTCGTGGTATACTCAGGGGAGAGATGTATTTTAGTTCATGCCTCGAAGTAAAAGGAGCCTTCAGATAAAACACTAACTTCACAAGGAGTTCCTCAATTATGAGGTTTCAGAAGGCATGTTGGAAAGCTTACAGGCATTTTGAAATCAAGTGTTTTCTAGCCTAGCAGTGGACAGGAAGAAGAGAATGAAGTAGCTTGAGGCTAGTTCTAATAGCACCAGAGTTTCTTAATACGGAGAATACATGTGCTGAGGACAAGCTGACCAGCTGCAGAGCAGATAAATCTGATGCCATTAAAGAGCAGATCATCCTGAGGAAGTCTCTGTACTCCTGTCCTGGAAACTTGTTCAAATGAGGTGACCCTGAGGAATACGCACCAATGGGTACAGTACCTCTTGCCACCAAGTAAGCCTGTGTACATTAGTGAAGGACTGTGGAGTTTCTTCTTTTCTCATCTGACCCTTTGACTAAAATGAAGAATGGAAGTTGATTTAAGCCTAGTGGAAAGGGCTTCTTGGCAGCTTAATATGTTTACCCTAGAGTCCGGGGACAAAGCAGAGAAACATAGGCCAAAACATAAATCCACTCTGAAAGTGAAAAAAAGGCTATAAGATTCCAAGGGCCAGGGGAGGGTGCTGTACTGGAACCCAAAGCAACTTTTTGGAGGTGTGCATGACACCCACAGATGAGGTGGACAACTGGATTCCCAGGGGCCTGGACAGCAAATGAAAATGGTCATATAACGGGGAGAACATGTGTCATTTTCACAGAAAGCACAAATATTCCTCAATGGGATTACACAAAAATTCCATAGAATTATTTAAAACACCAATCAGCTTTTAAAAATCTGCCCAAGTCAGATCTGTATCCATCTTCCTAAGAGAGAACTAAGGCTTGATTTCGTCAAAGCCGATTCTGTGCCCTTTCTTCCCACTCCCTGGGGGTAGGAGGAGATTGCAAGGAAACCCAATGAGCACTTATTTTCCACAGTAAAACGGTCACCCACAACATCAAAAGTAGGGACAGCTTTTGAAGAAATTTCAAAAGAATTTCAAAAATTGAGAATTTTTACTGTCATATGGAACTGTACATTGAATTTCAAATTGGAATATTTTTAAGACTAAAAGTGATGTTCATAGGACATATAGGGTAGGGGAGAGATCAGAGCAGAAAAGGTATGAGGTATGGCTGAAATGAAGTTGTTTTGTGATTGGAATTCAGAGTCGTCCTTCTTTAATATGTTTATTAATATGTTTATTACAACTTTGCTGAAATGTTGAAGCACATCTTCAGACAGATGTGATATTTTAGAAATACTGTCCAGGTTACATTCCCATAGGTGTCAAACTGATAAAGATAAAATTCTAATTTTTTTCAAAACTACTGAGATTTAAATGATCTTTAAAGGTGGTTTTGTATATATGGTGGGAGGGGTAATAGCAAACTGCTAAAGGTAGTTAGGAATAAATCAAACATACTTCAGATATTTCATTTGTCCAACCAAAACTATAAAAATATTAATTTTATCTATTCTTAAGGCCAAAATTTCATTTCATAATTTAAACCAATCTCATTAAGTGAGAGACAACTGAAACACTTAGGAAATTATAAATAATAACAGAAAACATAAATAGTAACATCTATATTTTATCCTAATGAGCTAAAAAATCGCTAGGTTCTATTTATTTAAATATTTGGGCCATTTTGGGTCAAAGTAAGAAACATGTTACAGTCTATGTCCCCCAAACAAAATGATAACAAATAAAATTAAATAAATATTACATAGTCGGATCACATTTTAATTCCACAGCTTCACAATTTAACCAGTTTTCCTAAACTTCCTTTTACATGTTGTCAGGGCTATTTTCAGAGAACTGTCTCAGTTTAGCAAATGGAACATTTATTCCCCTCACTTGGTTCAGCCCCAGATTCAAAAAAACCTTGACTGAAAATCCCGTTATTTGCTCCAATTTCTGCTAGTGACCTTGGTTTTATTTGTTGCATCTGCAGGTATAAAATTATTCTAACCAGAAATAAAGGGAATCTTAGATCAAAGTCTGCCTTCTGAAGCCAACGCTGCTATTGCTTTTGCACGTTTTTGACAGTGACTGTCACCATGACATCGAAGAGCTTAGTTTTCTGATGGGCTCAGTTTAACGTAAGTATCTGATACTCAGGGGCTTTGAAATGTTCCAAGTCATATACAAAGCAGGAAGAGGCAGGGTTTATGACATAGATACTTTCTGAGGTTCATGAAAGGCCTTTGGCCTGAGAGCACCGGCAGGTTCACCTCCTTGTTCTCATCTGGAACTTAAATTTCCTGGGGAAACCGTTATTGACGTAGAGAAGTTATCATTATAGACCCATTATAAATATTTCATGCCGATTCACTGATAAATTATAAGTAAGATAGGGCAATCATTAATGATTACACTGATTTTAAAAGAAGTTATAATGGATTACTACCAGTTTTAAAAAGTAAAGACTTTCACTAACTAATTGAATTTCTAAGGATGAGCTGCCTAATGCATTTTGCTCCCATAGCATCATGGTGTCCACATATACACCATCTTCCAGTGAACTATGTCCAGGTTCTTTTCAAGATTTTTTTTTTTGGGGGGGGAGGGGAGTGCTGTGACTAGGACCCAACATGCTGTCAGGCATGCTACCACTGACCTATGTCCTCAGCCTCATTTTCAAGGTTTTGATAACAACCTAATTATTGGTCATATAAAATACACTCTATAAATGTTTGTGTGAGACCATTTTTCTTTTACTCTCTTGCAAGACTAGATGTTCAGAATAACCAATGCTGACAAAAACATCATGGGGAGAATTGCAATATAGGATTTCATTCCAAACACCTGTTGGAGCATAATTACAATATCCTTTTTTAAAAAAAAAATCAGTCTTGTCTAAAACTATGCCAGACAAAAATCAATGTTTATGAAGCGATGCTTGTATGATTCCAATCTCTTCAAACTGTGCCTTCATGCTGGCAGTAAGCTTTTGTGCCTTTTGTTGCCAATAATAAATCACTGCCCTGAAGTTACAAAATACCTAAGTTCCTCTTGGGACTAATATGATACATTTGTAAGACTTTTGTTAAATTATGTTTAGGAAGAAAATTATTGCACATGTATGTATGTATGTTTGTGTATTATGGCTACCAAGATAAATATCCACTTATCCACATTTCTCTAAAACAAGTGGAATGTAATTACTGAGAATGAATGACATCCAGAACAATGTGCAGAAGAACGTCTCCCTGTCAATAATTTTTTGATTTATGTTAGTGAGCTTACCTATCATGCATATTACAGAATATCAGAATGGAAAAGGGACTACAGTGTGCATTGGGTTCAACCGTCACTTCTCAGAGGAGCCACACACTACTTAAGCAGGGAAAGTGACTGCTAACCTGGTTTCTGAAATCCAAGTCCTGTGTTCTCTCACCTATACCACTGTCACTCCAAGCCAGTAAATCAGAATCATACCTAAGAAGCTGAATTTAGTATGATTTAAAAACAAGGCCTCCTTCAAAACCAAAACCAAAACTAAACCAAGCCAAACTCTAAACTGAAAATATTTCAGTTTGGATGCATTGCGAAGATGGGAACCACTGACTGAGCAGTTGGGTTGAGCCATGCTTCCCAAACCTCAAAATCACCTGGAGATCTTGTTTCAACAGATTCCTGGGTCTTCTCCCAATGACAATGAATTTGGTTATCTAAGAGCCCATGAATTTATAGTTCTTTTTTTTGCATGTGCAGGGGGTGGGAGTGTCATCCAAGGGATGGAACCCACTGGCACTTTACCACTAAGTCAAGTCCCCAGCCCTTTTAATTTTATTTTAAGACAGGGTCTCACTATATTGCTCTGACTGGCTTTGAATTTGTGATCCTCCTGTCTCAGCCTCCTGAGTGGTTAGGAATATAGGCGTGCACCACCACGTCTGGCAAAAATATGTACTTTTGACAAGCCCCAGAGGAGGCGAATGCTGCTGGTCCAGTGATCACATTCTCAACTGCAGTGCTATTGAAAGCAAGGTCACTAGCAGAGGCAGAGACTTGGCACAGAGGGAGCCTGATTCCCAAGGGTGGTGCCCATGATATCAAGGTTTTGAATTGTTCATTGTCAAATAACTCCAAATCTTATTACAGGCCTATCTCCTAATCTACATTTGGCAATACCAACAAGCAACTCTAGTTATAAACAGTGCATAAAGGGTCAGAGAGAGGTATATAGCACATGTTTAGCATGTGCAAGATCTTGAATTCAATCATCAGCACCAAATTTTTTTTAAAGTGGTCAGGCCAGCTGATAGCTCATTCCAAAGTTGGTGCTTTAGCTGATCTAGACTCTGGCTGGTCAAGGTTACACCTCCGCTCCACAGTTTCTACCTGTAGTGCAGACTATATTTTGAGCCAACAGTATCTTCCTCATAGTGCTTCTTAGAATGTAATCTTGTCATTGAGAAATCATCTTGATCTGGTTCTTCTATAACTTTTCTCGTTTCAAAGCTGAAAAGCCCATGTCACAGCAATCCCCTAATCCTAGGGAAACCAATTAGTTTAGTCACACTACCTTGCTATTTCCCATCACAAGGAAGAGTTTAGTTCTCCTCTCCTTTAATCCTGGCTGACCTTAGTGATTGCTTTGTCCAGGCCCAATACTGCCAAAGTGAAACTACATGACCTGCAGGACTAAATCAGAAACAGCTGTTCTGCTTCTACTGCTCCTGGGAATATCTGCTGCCTAGAGGCTTTTGCTTGGGACACTTCCTTTCAGAATACAGAAACCATGCTGAGTAAAGTCAGTTCTATGTGGGGAAGTCACAACAAGGTGTTCCAGTTGTCAGTTCCATGAGGACTAGCCTTCAAGTAACCAAGTCCCAGCTATAGACATGTATGTGAAGGAGCTTCCAGATGCTTCCGCCCATTTACTCAAGTCACCTCCTGGCCTCAAGTCTCTTCTTCTTGAGCCACAGACATGGTAAGGTGAAAATAAATCCATCCCGCTATGCCCTGGATAGTTTACTAAGTTCACAAGCAGAATAAAATGGTAGTTTGTGTTACTAAGTTTGGGGTAATTATACACCAACAGATAGATAATCACTTGTCCATCTAATCCAACAAGTGATACCTTTGTTTCAATTTTAGCTTGTCTTTAAGACTGTTGCTCAGTCAAGCTGCTTCTCTGTTGACTTTAATCTCCCAAGTCTTTTATTCCTTGATTTAATGAAACTCTCTAATCTAGTCTTTCAGACTTACTAGCACTTACTAGCACTAACAATATATCAGACATTAGCTAAAATCAATGATCTCTATTATTTTATTTAATCTGCACATCATCCTGTGAAGTATTTTCTCCATTTCCCAGATGTGCAAGTTCACATCTTGTAAGCACTGGATTCTAAATTCAAATACATATTTGATTTTGCAGTCTTTGCTTTTTAATAATTGTGACACATAATCATCCCTCAGTATCCATAGGAAAATGGTTCTAGGAACCCTCTTCTCTGCAGATACCCTAGTATTTGCATATAATCTACATATCTACTCTAGTATTTGCATATATCTACACATAGCCTCCTGTATACTTTAATCATTTCTAGATTACTTACAAAACCTAAAACAATGCAAATGCTACGAAAATAGTTGCTATATCGATGGGTTAGTAAATAAGGAGAAGAAAAAGTTTCTACATATTTGATACTTATCTCCTGCTCATACTTTTTCCTAGTTCTTCTCTGGTAATCTTGAACCTTATCTTCTTAGAACTATGATTTTAAAAAGAAGAGAACATGCCTGCCCTGCTACAACTACCCTCTTTCAAAATCATGTTTCCTGACACAAAGCAGCACTTTATATCCTAAAAATACTCTTCAGATTGACCCAAAATGATGGGCAACTTAACACAATAGTATCTGTCAGTCTGGCTCAGGAGGAAGAAACAAAACAAAACAAAACAAAAAACAGCAAAGACAAGGATTAGACCCAAGTTACTATCCTGGCTCTATCACGTTCTGGTGCTGGCTAGGTTACTTTATAATTACTTGATACTCAGTTTTCTTATTTGTCACAGAAGGATGATAGTAATAATAATAATAATAGCAATCTTCTATTTTTAGGGTATTCATAAGAAGATATAGAATACCCCGAAGAATAACTGCTATCTGACAGGCACTCTTATGGCAGTTATTCATAACATGAAGGAGCTCTAAGAGATGACTGTACTGGAATGGGACATCTCAGTGACAACTTCTAGCTGTAACACTCAGGGGAAGTACCACAGAAGGAGTAGAGTGGATGAGAAGATATGTATGATGCTGAGAATGACAAAGGGGCCCAGATATTGGCATTGGCACACTGTATTGATGCCAGTATCATAAAAGTCTTCTCCACCCAGATCCAGAGAGATAAAAAGATTATTGGCAGCTGCTGCTACCTTATCTCTGCTTATGGGCAAATTTGTTTATATTCTGATCAGCAATGCAAATAATTCCACATTTCACTCCAACTCTGATAATTCAATTTTAGACAATGCAAGTAACTAAAGGGCCTATGTGCACCTCTACATTGTTAAGGAAAATGATGTAAGAAGTGTGTGGGGAGGTTATGCTATTCAAGTTCATGATCCTAAGCCAGTTCCAAAGAAGGAACAAAACACAGGCATGCACACACAACACTACTGTGTTTCTTAATTATGAACTGCATACTAGAAAGCGCCTGGGAGCTTTTAAGAATCCCCAACCAGCCCAAATCTGCTGAATCAAAACCCTCCATAGATAATTCTGAAATGTACCATGTAATTAGAAGCATTGTCTCAAAATAGTGAACATAGATATATCCCTTCCTTTCTTCCTTCCTTCCTCCTTCCCTCTCTCTTTCCCTCCCTCCCTCAGTCCCTCCCTCCCTTGTTCCTGTTCCCTTCTTCCCTTTCCTCCTTGTAAATACAAATAAATTGTATTTTGAAAATATCCATTAGCCCTTAGTATAATGTTATTTTATTACCTTAAAGGCAGTTAAAACCATTTCTCTACCTCAGTCAAAGGCATCAGAAAAAAACAATATTGCTTACTTTTTTAAATGAATAACAAGGCACTGACTTTCTTCCCTTAAAACTGGTTTCACTGATGAGTTAACTGGCTCTGTTTAGTGGCTTCCTTTTTAGAAAGAATAATGACACTTTAATACTATCTACTGAGAAACAGATCATTGTTGCAGATCCATAATGGCTGTTATTTCCCAGCATTTAATCAGAACTAAGTTAAAAATATGTTCTAATAGTGTTTTAAATTTACTGACACTTGAATTTCTTCTTCTTACAGAACGGCATGAGATTATTTTTATTTCTATGCCTTATTTTTTGAAAAGTTACAAATTGGTAAAATAAAAGTAGTATTAGGTAAATGTGGAGCTTAGTTCACTAAAACCTATCTAATGATTAGGGGTGTCATTAATAAATATGTTCTTAACTAATTACTGTTCGACATCAGGAATTAGGAAAAACAAAAACAAACAACATCATCATGAGAGACGTACCAGCACAGTGGATTCATCTACTAATTTGTCATATTACCATTACTCACACTTTTATTTTTATCTTACTTGAAAATTATTTCAAAGATTCTAAGTATTTCATTTGGTTCCTTTCTGCTTATCTAAATTAACATGGAGATCACAAAACAGCCAGCAACTTCATATGCTAAATCAAACACTTCTAAATAAGGATGTTTAAAAATGTTACTAACATTCATGTTTTAGAAAGATTTTTCATATTTTAACTCCATTTCAAGAGGTGCAGTAAACACTGAAAAATACATAAAAAAGACGAAACCAGAAGTGCACATAGTATAGTATATGCATATATTTCACATAGTTAATAAATGCATAAAATAATGATACGGGGTTATTGATCACTAAATAGAATTTGCTTTACCTCCCAAATTTCTTTTATTGAATCATGTTCCTTAAATTCTTGTTGTCCTTTACCCATTATCTCCCTTGTTCTATCTTAGCCATACACTTTTCTTCATCAATCCAAAGGAGTGAATGCAATCACAGCTATTATTTTAGACAGATCAATGTGCATTATAATAAAAATATTCCTATCTGCAGGCCAGGCTTCTTTCTAAATCAAGGGTTGGCAAATTAAGGGCAATGGGCCAAATCTGACTACCATCTGTATTTGTACAATCCACAAGTGTGGAACATTCTTTGCCATTTTGTAATAATTAGAAAAATAAAACAAAAGAAAATAATATTTCACAGCATGTGAAAAATGTTATGAAATTCAAATTTTAGTGTTCACAAAGTTTTACTGGAACACAGTGATGCTTATTTGTTTACATAATGTCTGTGGTTGCTTCCATGCTGCAACCACAGAACTGGGTAGTGATAGAGAATTTAGCCTGAAAAGACAGAAATATTTACTATCTGGTCCTTCACAGTAAAAGTTGGACATGTCCTGCTTTACATCATTTTATTCACTGTCATCTGGGCATGCTACCTCTGTATCCCCTAGGTATCTCAAAATAACGAGCCCAAACTTAACTCGTTATCTTTCCTCACAAACCAACATCATTTTTTTAATTATGAAGTTATCATTAACCTCTTCATTATTCTTACCACTTCACAGTGATCAGATCCAAATAATTCTGCCTCCTCAAAGTTTCTAACATCTGTCCTTGTCCTTATTATTATTACTAATCTTACACAGACCTGTCACACGGACTATTAAAGAGTTGTCCAATGCCTTTTCTAACTATCTACAATTTTACACCACTCCAAAGCTTTCCTCAACATTCTGCCCCATCACACTTTCTGGGCTGTTGCAACTCCGTAATCTTTGGATCTTAATGCATCATAGCAGAGGAAATCAGCGGTGGTTGGTTGGCAGGAAGTTAATAACCCCTAAGATATTCTGATAGGTAAGTCAACTTCATTTTCCTTTATACATAGCTACTGAAATAATTGCATCATCTTAGTTTCTTTTGCATAATAAACTAGCAGCCATGTTTTTAAGAAAATTGTAATATAAAAAGCTAATTAAAAAGAAAATAATAAAATCAAAAGTCTCATATTCATAGAATTGACTTAATTTTTGTATTGAAAAAGATTTACTGGAAACAGTCAAAACCAGGAATAACAGAATGTTTCCATAGACCCAGCACCCAGTTTTCCTACTTTATTTATTATTTGAGAATACCAGGGATTGAACCCAGGGGCGCTCAACCACTGAGCCACATCCCCAGCTCTATTTTCTATTTTTATTTAGAGACAAGGTCTCACTGAGTTGCTTAGCACCTTACTTTTTCTGAGGCTAGCTTTGAACTCGTGATCCCCCTGCTTCAGCCTCCCAAGCCACTGGGATTACAGGAGTGCACCAATGTTTCTCTACTTTTAACACCTTACATTACTATTGTATACTTTTTTGGGGGGCCGGGGGTACTGGAGATTGAACTCAGGGGCACTCAACCACTGAGCCACATCCCCAGCCCTATTTTGTGTTTTTATGTAGAGACAGGGTCTCACTGAGTTGCTTAGTGCCTTGCCATTGCTGAGGCTGGCTTTGAACTCGTGATTATCCTGTCTCAGCCTCCATAAGTGCTGGAATTACAGGCATGAGCCACCACATCCGGCTCTATTGTATACTTGTCATAACTAACAAACCAGTATTAAAATTATTATTGATTGATCTCCATAGTTTACTTGGATTTCATTAATTTTACTTAATTTTTTTTTAAATTCAAGGATCTCATCTAGGTATCACATGATGTTTAATAGTTGGACCTTCATAGATCCCTCTAGTCTGTGACATTTTCTTATACTTGACTTTTTTTTTTTTAATGATCTTTACAGTTTTAAGGAGTGTTGGCTATTTTGTAGGATGTCCCTAAATTTGTGTTTGTCTTTCCTTTTCTCATGGTTATACTGGGATTGCAGACTTTCAGAAGCATGATCACAGAATGAAGGCCCTCTTTTGATCTCATGATATGTGCTATTACGTGGTGATGTTAACACTGATCATCTCACAAAGGTAATGTTTGTTACCCACTTCTCCAAACCTTAACCCTGCCCTCCACACTGCATTCTTTGGTAGCAAGTAACAGTGCAGTGCACACTGAAGGGAGAAATCAGACTATCTCATTGAGCCGGGAGTATCTACACAATGAATTCTTTTTTTTGTTGTGTGCCTGCCTAGTCATTTATACATTATTTATTTGTATGAGTATGAGCTCATGGATATTCTTTATTTTAGGTTATCATTCATTATTATGTTTCCTTGTCACAAATTGTTTTGTCTTTGGCAATGAGAGTTCTTTTGGGCTGGCTGCTTTTATCTTCCTTTGATATATCCTTATCATTTTATTTTTGGGGCACTTTCTTTACTTTCCAGCAGTAAAAGATTCTCCAAATTCATTTTGCATATACTTTGCTATAGGCCTAGAATCAGCCATTTCTCCAAGGATCTTAGTTTATTTTACTGGAGAAGTAATACTAGAACCCATGACTGGTGCTAAATTTCTTTTGTTTTGGCTTCATTTTGTTAGGAAAGTATTGTCCAGCAGACTCTTTGGATGGATGCCCTCCATTATAACTTCATCATTTTCTTCCAAAGAACATGAACTGAAGCCTGTTTAATCATAAATTTACTTCTACTAATAAAGATGCAATAAATTTCCAGAGTTCTGAATTATACATACACAAAGATGGAAGATTTCTTAGGAAATAAACAACACTATTCATGCAAATAACAATGGTAGAGTATCAGCATCCATAGCTACCCCAAAAGACAGATACTCTTTCAATGTCAAGTAAAAGATTCTACCGACTATAGAAAAGAGACCATACATCTTTAAAAAATTATATTTAGGAATCTTTGCAGCTCATAGTTTCCACATCTGTGTCTCTCTTCTTGAGCTTTACAAATGAAACCTGTCCTTTGGGACTATGACTGAAAAACCTGGAAAATAAGAATGCCCCAATACAGAGAGCCATATGCAAGGCAGGTGTAGGGTGCATGACCCTAATCCCAGCCACTTGCGGGGCTGAGGCAGGAGGATAGCAGGTTTGAGGCCACCTTTAGAATTTTAGTGACCCTGTCTCAAACTAAAATGTAAAACAGGCTGGGGATATGGATATAGCTCAGTGGTAGACCACCCAGAGTTTCAATCCCTTTACCACAAAAACAAAAACAAACAACTAAACAAACAAACCAAAACATATGCAAGCATCAATCCAAATGTACTTAGTTAAAAAGAAATTGCTTTACAGGTGGTTTTCAGGCAGGAGTAAGAGGATAAAGACATATGGGAAAGGGAAGTTCTCCAGTGTGATTCAATTGATAATAATATCTTTTAGACAGAAAGTACTTCTTTACTTTTTCAAAGTATCTTCATAGTCATTATATTAAACTTCTATAGCCAAAAGTTAAATTTAGTAGTAGAACATAAAATAACTCACAAACAATGAGATAGCAAACACACTGAGAAAGCGTACTGATGGTTTAGGGAAGGAAAATCTGAGTAATAATAATTCATTCCTCAGAAATCAATCTGTGGTATACTAAAAAGCAGAGTTGGTTTACCTCTGGTTCCTGGCACAGATCTCCTAAAGCCCTTGGGATTTATTCAGAGGTAGGAGTATCTTATGTGCATTAGGAGTGGCTTTCAACCAACATGTGTTTATGCTAATGAAGTGATTCAAGGTAGGGTCCTTGATAGTTTCAGGATGGGGATGGGTCACCAGAAACACCAAAAACAGGATTAGAAGGTAAAAACTTATTGTTCAACCACTAATCCTCTGGAAGGGATTAAGGGGGACTAAAGACTGGGTTATAAAATTTCTTCATTTGGAGAGTTCTCTGGTTGGCAAATGTATGGGGGTGCTCAAGAGTGGTGAGCACAAAATGTTCTTGGAAGCTCTCTGTGCCCCCCATTCCAATGACTTACCCTACATATCTTTTCTCTTGGACCCTCCCTGAGTTGTATTCTTTGTCATAAGCCAGTAATAGTAAGAGAAGTACTATCCTGAGTTCTGCTAGTCATTTTAGCAATTGATTGAACTGAGAAGGTGGTTCATGGAATGCCTAAATTTATGGCCTACTGGGAGAAGTGCAAGAAACCTGGACACTCCATTCATGCTTGGTTTCTGAAGGAGGGCCAAGCCCTTCACTTCTGGGTTCTGTATTGTCTAGGAGTTAAAGTCAGTATTAAATTGATTTGTAGGACACCCAGCTGGTTGAGAATTGGTACCAGGAAAAACCATGAATTTGGTATCATAAGTAGTAGTATAAAATGGCACACACAAACAAATACCTTAAAGAAAGAGTGATACATACCAAAGACATACATTTAGTTCCTAAAGAGTCCTTAATTCCACTGTCTTTACTTAGCATCTGTTAGAGTTTCAATCTGAGGTGTCCTCTCAAAAACTCCTGTATTAATGCAGCAATTTTCAGATGTAAAATGACCAGATTGTGAAAACTGTAATCGCATCAGTCAATCCTAGTTTGAATGGACTAACTGGGTGGTAACTGTAGGAAAGTTGGGCATGGACAGTGGAGGTGGGTTACTAGGGGCATGCCTGGGAAGGGTGTAGCTATTAAATATAGAAAATGACAAACCCCAAAATAGTGAGGCCTGGGAAAAGGGAGTGAAAAAGAGAGCCATACATTGAGAGCATTGATCCTTTCCCAATACATTCTTTCCCTATAAAGCAAACTTTGGGGAAGAGGTGCTCATCAAACCTAGAAAGGCAATCTCTGGGAAGAGGCCAGAGCACTGATCCTTCCTTAACCAAATCCTTTCTAGATACCAAACACTGACCCCAGCCCCTCCATCCAGTCCAGTAAAATAAATCCCGGATACTAACTGCTGGCCCCAGATCCCCTCCCATTTCGTCCAGTAAAATGAACCCCAAATTCATGAATACCCAAGCTGACACAATAATTAATTAAGTCATTCTCAGTATAACCTATATAATCCCAATCCCTTCCTTTGATCAGTGGCTCATTTTTGTATTTTTGATGGACATAAATTTTAAAACACATACATAATTAACATCTTAGCAAAAAAATTCATGTCCATCAAAAATACAGTAAAGAATATACTGAACATATATAAAATCCTGGGTTCAATTCCCAGCACCAAGGAAATAAACAAAAAGCACATTAAAAATATGCCAAAAAAAAAAAAAAAAGAAAAGAAAGGAAGGAAGGAAGGAAGAAAGGAAGGAAGGAAAGAAGAAAAGAAAGAGAAAAAGCTGGCAAATTTGTGATTCTCACCCTTTATTTATGTGTGTATGTGGTGCAGTTTACTAGTACTAAAGTGCACTTTAGGATATGCAAATTGAATTGTCATGACCATGTCCAAGGATATTATCATACTAGGTGACAAGAAAAGAACTATAGCCAAAAGCTGGATAAAAAATATCAGGCATTATCTATCATTGGAAAGTAATGTTATCATCCTATTTTTTGAAGTTAGATAAAGAATAGGTAAATCTCACCAATTAATAATTTTAATAGCATTAAAGCCAAGTGTCATTCTCATGAGAGAAATTAATCCATTATTTAGTAGCTATTAGACCACATGTGTAGAATGTGTATTAATCCAGTCTGGTTTGCTGCTTTTGTTTTCTTTGCTCATTTTGTAGGAACTCCTTAGAGCATTACAAATTGGCAAATTAACATTAAGAACTTCAACACCAGGAATTCACTAGGTAGTTTTGTAATCTGGGGAGAGTTTTCACATTTGCTGGGCTTTGGTTATCATATTTGTCAAACAGAGAGAAGTAGTGCCTATGGCATAAAATTACGAGGATATAAAAACAGAGTAAAAAGTGCACACAAAGCTATCTGTCATGTTAAGTGCTTAATAAATATTAATAATAGTCATATCAGTAAAAATAGCAGTGTTAGGGTCAGGTTCGGAGGAATAAGTGTGCCATGATTATCAAGATTTCCTAAAATGCTTGCTAACAATGCAAAGTGTTTTACCATCATAAACCTAATGTACTAGCATCTCTGAGAGGGACTGAATTCTACATCATGGATAAATCTTACACATATTTAAACATGACAACCACAAGGAAATCCACTTAGAGGTCTTTAATAGATACCGATTTACATATATGTCTACATTTACATTTTTTGAAGAATTTTTGATTACTTGGTCTGTGAAGATTGGACTGTTAAATCTTGTCTGCAGGAGTCAGGACTGCAGACTTTGTGCTGTTTATGGATAGACATTCAAAGAAAAATGGCCTTCTGAAGGGGATGCCTTTATAACACAAAATGTCCTTCATTTTCTAGCCAGTAGCTTGTGATATCAAGAGAGGGAAGTTAAATGTATTTTTAAAAAGTAAGAAGGTATGGTGGTGCTTGCCTGTAATCAGCCTGGGCAACTTAGTGAGACCCTGTATCAAAATAAACATTTTATAAAGGGCTGAGGATGTAGCTCAGTGACAGAAACTTGCTTAGTATGCTCTAAGCCCTGGGTTTGATCCTCAGCGAAGCTAAAAAATAAAGAAAGAAAGAAGAAGAAGAAGAAAAACATTGATTTCAGGATTCTATGGACAAAAATACCTACTTGGTATTTGAGACTTGATTCATAAATATTTTTTCACATGTAGTTTTATGCATTCTACCAAAATGCACTCAACAGACTAAAGAAATTAACGGTGGGATTCACACTCCAAAAATTCCTTTAAATTGTACTAAATAGATAAACACACCAATGCAATGTCAATGTTAACAAATCAAAGTTTAGAGAAACTAAAGCAAATTTAAATATACATATGTATGGGTTTTTGTTTTTTTTTTTTGGTGGGGGGTGTACTGGGGATTGAACTCAGGGATACTTGACCATTGATCCACATCCCCAGCCCTATTCGGTGTTTTATGTAGAGAAAGGGTCTCATTGAGTGGCTTAGTGCCTCGCCATTGCTGAGGCTGGCTTTGAACTCACAATTCTCCTGTCTTAGCCTCCCAAAGTGCTGGGATTACAGGCATGCTTAACTACTTAACAAAAACAATAACAGCCACATACTGTTTTGTTATTTTCCATCCTGGAAGACTCCCAACATAAAAACTTTGAGATCTAAATTTCAAATTGCTTGGAAAAACTTAAATGTTAACCACATACATTTTTGGTTATGGTACTTTTCCTCCATAAACACATAAATAACTACATAATCAATTTTGGACGAACTAAAAACCATGCCAATCTTTTTTCTAGGCGTGTGGCAAGAGAAGTCTTTATTATTGCCTGTTGACAGTGCCTTTTAAGATTTAAAAGAGTAAACCCTCAGCATTCATTATATTATGCCAACTACAGATGCCAACTACACAGTTTCACATGGCATTGGAGATGTTTATTCTACCTTTAATATTTCAAAAATACAAAGAAACTAAATGCAATTTTAGGGCACATAGTGTAAATTGATATTCTTAGTTGAATATCTATTAAAGTTGCTTCATAGTAATTGTTCCTAAAAATGACACTCAAGTACAAGAATGAAGAACTTCAATTTGTTATTAATGTTTTAAGTACATAATAAATGCTCATGAAATGATTATTTCTCTTCTTAAGCTGTACTCCTTTGCTCACATAATATACTCCTAAATATCTTTATAATTTCTTTACCATTCAGATTAATTACTATGTTAAAAAATAGGTAAAAGACATGGACATGAAGGTATGTGATAAGAAATCATAGATAAAGGAGATAGAAATTATACCTGTTTAAAAATAATAGCTATGAGGCACTTAATTCCAATTCCAGCAGCTGAATGATTAAAAATGCCATTTACTTCATTTTTTCATTCATTTTCATTAATAGGAGGCATGTTATTTAATTTCATTCAGGTAATGCCACTGGGAAGCTAATGCCATTTGGAAACTGGATTTTCAATAGCAATATTATATTGGTAATAATTTATACTTAATTCTACTAAAGATATATTTTCTTTCTCTTTATGTTGATCTACAGGTGATACTACGCAAAGAATCTAAAGATAAAATCTTGATATTCTTTTTATATTTAAAATTTCTACTTAATTTCCATCCTTTCATAACAAGGGAGATATTTAAAGGTGTTGTAAAGAACTAATTGCCCTTCCCAAATAGAAAATCTATTTAAAGTTTAAATGTTGCCAAGAAAATGCTGTCTAGAGAGATCCCAGAGGACTGATGTCTTTATGCTGTCATTTTATCTGTCATTAACAATGAAATCTTCCTGCATAGTTTTGAACTCTTTGGCCTAGGACAAAATTAGACAAAGATTCTAAAATGGATCAGAACTATTCACTTAGTTTTTCAAGTTAAATTTATCTTTTCACTAAGAATGTGAGATGAAGTATATTAGAACCTATTGTACTCTTTATAATTCACTGATAGTAATTGGTAAATTGAATAATAGCATTTAGAAATAGGACAAGGAAATTGGTTAATTTCTCTAAGATTCAGCATTTGTACCTCTAAAATGAAAAGTAATAATAACTCAGAACTATTATGAGGTGAAAAGCAGAAGATTCTTAACATAGAATACAGATTGACCATCACAATATTTTGAATGAAAGAATTCCCTCTGGTATTGTTGACCTCAAGGTCTATATCAGCGACACAATATATATCTATATAAGAGAGAAGATTGTGATGTCCATAATGTGCAGAGCTAGGAACACAAAATTCTTTACAAAATTGTCTTAATAATGTCTTAATTATTGTCTTGATAATGCCAAAAAGCAGCCTGGCTTGATGGCAAAGGCATGTAATCCCAACGACTTGTGAGGCTGATGTAGGAGGATTCCAATTTTGAAGCCAATTTGAGCAACTTAAATGAGACCTGCCTTAAAATAATATAAAAAGGGATGACTGGGGGTGTAGCTCAGCTGGGAATTGAGGATCTTGCCCAGAATATGTAAGTCTCTGGGTTTAAACTCCTATACTAAAAAAAAGAAAAAAGAAATGAAAAGAAAAAGAAAAAGGAAAAAGAAGAACCAACCAAGTATGCTGTATATTAAGGTTGTAATTCAAGTGAGTGTTCTTCATGTCAATATGTTTTGCAAAAGCATTCTGTTTACATGTAATGTGTTTATACCTAAAATACCTACGACTATGTTTACTGGAATATAAAAATATTTTGAGAAGTCCTCAAATTAGGAATAAACTACATGTGTTTGGTTACGTTGATTGCATTTTGTCTTTGTAAGAAATGAAGACACAGCTGGCATTTAGTTATTAAATGAGTATAATATTTATAAGAAAGAGCTGGGAATTTAACCTAAAGACAATTAAAAGCAGACATTAGAAATGTAAGATGCAGAACTATTTCTAAATGATACACATTACTTCTATATAAAATTAATAAAAATATCTCCCCAAAAGTGCTTCAAGGGACTGTTTAATGGTGTTTCATAAGAAAGTCAAAGTATGCCTGCTTCTGCCCATTGGGAAAAATGAGATTCAATTTTTTAACCATATTCCACAAAAAAAATATATAAAATATTACTTTCTTCAAAGATAAGCAAAAAACACATATTGTAGTCCATCCTGATGATACAAAGAGCTATGGTGCTAAATAAAACTGGATGGTAAGGAAAGCAGACAGCATTTAGAAGTTTGTGCCCTAAGGGAGCAATACTTCATTGATAATGCACTGCTAAAAATCATTGGATTTAAAGTAAAATTTGAGCATCTCTATAAGTAGACTCGGGCTTTACAAATAGTAATAAGAGTCCTAATAAAAGAAAGTGACATTGCAAAGGAGCTATTATGAGAAAAGAACAATTTCAAATAGAGAAAACAATCAATAGAACTTAGACAAAGAAGCAGGGGGAGAGAGAAAAAGAGGATAGGGTGCTGGGGAGAGGGATGCAGACCAGTTTACAGAGAGTACTTATTTCACAACAGGTGCTGAGACAATTTCATTAAAAGAAAATTAGTTACTACTATTATACTACTGTATGCAACTTTTAACTTGTTAAAATGGATATAATTCCTCTTTATCAGGGTTGGTTCTGTAGGAATGATTTAGGCAGCTTCATAAAATACTTGACTAAATAGTGGCATGGACTGAGTGCCAAATGGGGACAGCTTTCTCCATAGCCTCTGCAATGATCTAGATACCTATGGCATCAGTAGCATGTCTCAGAGATACCTCAGAGTATTTTAATTGTGACATTATTTGTATATGGTAGGATCTCTAGAACAGATAGTAGTCATAGGGTGTTACAAATAATCTTTAGAAAGTGTGACCATTTCTCCTTTCATTTGATAAACATATAAAATTTTAATTATTATTAAGAATTTCTACCTTACCAAAACCAAATAATAGTCTGTTGGATAAAATTTAAAATATATGGTGATATGGGTTGAACTGTGTTCCCCAAAAAGAACAGGTTGAAGTCCTGATCCTGATACCTGTGTGACTTCATATGAAAATAAGGTCTTTTCAAATGTAACCGGATTAACACCAGGTCATAATGGAGTAGGGTAAACCCTTAATCCAGTGTGATTGATATTCTTGTAAGAAGAGAACAGATGTGGAAAAACAGACCCAAAAAGCAAAGTGTAAGAGGGGGAAACAGAGACAATGACTAGAGTTAAGTTTCCACAAGTAGGGAAATCTTCTAGCTATCATATTCTATAAGAGGCAAGGAAAGATCATCTTCTAGAGGCTTCTGGCGCATGAACAGCTTAGAGCATGGTCAAACCGACACCTTGGTTCTGGACTTCCAGTCTCCAGAACAGTGATAGAATAAATTTTTGTTACTTCAAGCCATAAAATTTTGTAGTAATGTGTTATAGTAGCCCAGGCAAAGTAATATTGGTAGTTGTAGAATTAAAATGATTAAATCTACACACCAAAAATAGAACTGGTTTAATTCTAAATACATGATTTAAAAGATATTTTGGTGTAATTCAGTGGCATAGCATTTGCCTAGCATGAGCCTGGCCCTGGGTTCAATTTCTAGCACTGCAAAAATAAATGAATAAATAAATAAATAGAAATTTTAAAAATGTGAAATATTAAGAAATTCTGTTCCCCTAATACCACATTTCACTTAATATGATTTCCCATTTGGAACTTCAGAGCAGCAGGCTTCTGTAATAAATGTAATAAATAAATTTCTTCATAGAAAAAGTCTATGTACTTTTATGTGGCATGCATACCTCCTTCCTCTTAAATGGGCAATGTTTCTTTTCAAATGGCCTTACAGAATCGGTAAGGTTTTGGGATAGCCTTCTGGTATGGTTTGGATATGAGGTGTCCCCCAAAAGCTTCTGTTAATGTAGGAGGTGAAAAAATTAGATTATATGAGCTGTAATTTAATCAGTGGATTAATCATTTTGATGGATTAATAGTTTGAACAGATTAGCTGAGTGGTAACTACAGGCAGATGGAGCATGTCTATAGGAGGTAGGTCACTGGAGGCATGTGCTGGGAAAGTTCATCTTCCCTGTAGCCCCTTCTTCATCCTCTGTCTCCTTCTGGCTGCCATAATGCACCAGAAGGGTATGTAACTTTCCTCCTATACACCCTTCTATCATGATGTTCTGCCTGACCATGGCCCAAATTGATGGGACCAGCCAACCATGAACTGAGCCTCTGAAACTGTGAGCAGAAAATGAACATTTCCTCTTCTAAGTTGTTCCTGTTGAGTATTTTCTTCACAGTGATGAAAAATTGACTAACATACCACCCCCAACCCCACATAGTGCTATTTCATTTGCATTTAGTATAGCATTATTATGCAGATAAACTGTCAATGAATATTTTTTACATGTTAGTATTTGTACTTTAGAAATTTCATTATCTACGGAGTTAGTCTTAAGAACATAATTATGAATATGCCCAAAAATAAACATCATATTACTCAACCATACCACACCTCAGTATTTATCCTGAAGAATCAAATTCATCATGCTACAGTGTTACATGCATAACCATGTTTACAGCAGCACAATTCACAGTAGCCAGACTATGGAAACAACATAGGTGTCCATAAATGGATGAATGGATAAAGAAAATGTGGTATACAGACACAATGGAGTTTTACAGACATAAATAAAAATAAAATTATGTAATTTGCAGGAAAATGGATGTAATAAGAGACCATTGTGTTAAGTAAAATAAGCCACACTTAGAAGGTCAAAAGTTGTATGCTTTTTCCTTTATGTGAAAGCTAGAAAGGAAAAAGGAAAAGGAAGGTGGGGGTGGATCTCACAGAAATCGAGGAAAGATCAGTAGAGGAAAAGGGTAGGCATGAAGAGAAGGGATTTTGTTTTATGGAGTGATATTGGCCAAATTATATTGTTATATTGTGTGTGTGTACAAAAACATAACAACAAATCCATCAGTATGTACAATTATAAGCCCCAGGAGTGTGAAAAAATATTTTTTAAATTATATGATTTATAAGGTGTCAGGTTTATATATACTTAAGTGTTATTGATACTATGAACTAACCAGAATTGAGCTAAATATTTCATAATATGAGATTAGCTGCATATATTACCTGATAACTATATGTTATGTTATATTATGAAATATTACATAAACATTAATGATATTATAGAATATATATTTATTAATGTGGAAGGTTTTTTTCATGAACTATTTTGAAATTAATAAAAAGATTGCATAACAATGTAAAAATAGAATAGAAGGTTACATGCCTATAATCTAAGATGATATTATTGACAACCTCAGGAAAGAAGATATATAAATTGGTACTTTTAAAAATCTTTTTTTTCTTTGCTTTTAATATATTTTACATGAATATGTGTGACTTTTTAATATAAAGGACTTTAGATTATGTAAGTATTGAATTTTTTAATTGATTGAAAAATTGCTGACAATAGAATATTATGCCAATAAATGCTATAAAATATACTGAACACCATGTATTGTAGGAATACTACTGTTGTAAGCAATAGCTGGTTTATTAAGTGATGTAAACATCTACATTATCTCAGTTTCAATATGTTACTATATCTGTACTCTCTTCTGATTTTCCCCAAACTGCATGCTTCCCACTAAAGGCACTTACTTTTATTATTAAGTATTAACAATAACACTGAGCAAATTCGAAACTATTGAATAGAATACAATAGAGAATGATAGTCATTAATTAAAAAGAAAAGAAAAATTTGATATGAGATTCAAATACTTTGTATTTCTGCACAGAAGAGATTTCACTCCCTTAGCAGAGGTGAAGCAAATGACAACCTCATCCTACCATCCAATCTTGGACTTTGAGCCTCCAAAATAAACCTTTACTCTTTATAAAGTTAATTGCTCAGGCATTACAAAGCTGACTAATTTGAAATGTAAAGAGTAATTGTAGAGTGTGTGGTTAAATGTTAAAGAAACATAAATACACGACTGAAAAAGGAAGTGAGACAGCTTGTAAGAGAAAAGAGAAAAGCAGGGCAAGGGAAAAAAATAAATAATTTGAGTCTTTTGGAAAAACATGGGCAAAAGACGAAGGACTGAAGGACTGAAAAGGTAACTGTTGGGATGGACTAACCGTTTACTGAAGATGAACAGTGGTGTTCAAACTGAAAACATGAGCTCTTTGCTATTAATCACTTTTAGCCTGGCTTTTCCTACTTCCCATAAGAAAATAAAGTAAATATATATACATTGTATAATTAATTTTTTCTTTTCTGAGGCTTTTTTCCCCCAACTGCTGTTGTTATTTTATTATTAGCAACTGCTGTGGTCTGGGTAAATTATCAAGAAAAGAAAAAGCAAACAGGATACAAAGATGAAAGAGAAAACACATAAAAATATAATTTCCAAAATGTTTATGCATTTTTGAGAGGGAGAGGCCTTTGTAAATGTGCTAAAGCCCTAGTCTACTAGAGCAATTTTTCTTGGCTCTTATGTAGATTATAATAGGGTTAGATTTGGCTGCCAGTGACAGAAAATCCAAAATAAAAATGGCTATTCAGTGCAACATTTTATTTCTCTCTCGCTGAAAAACAGATTTCCCAAGTTGGTAGGGAAGCAGGCATTTTTTATCATTTTATTTTGCTTTCACAGAATCTGCTTTGGGATCTACAGAGGTTCTTATAGCCAATGGTACCAGCCAGTAGGAAGGACAAAAAAAGAGAAGAATGATGGCACTTTGCCTCATGAACTCTTCCTAGAAGTTGTACATGCAACCTTTGTTTGTAATACTATTGGCCAAAACATGCCTAGCTGTAATAAAAATGGGGAAATGTCTTTATTCTCAGTAGCTAAATGTCCAGTGCAAAATAAGAGGTCCAAATACGGCTGAAGAAAGGGACATCCAGCAGTCTCTGCTACATGGATTTTATGTATCTCTAAGTTTGTATCTAAACATGGAAATGACATCAACTTCACTCTATTTCTGACAGTAAAGGAAATTAAACAAGTTTTACAGCATTAAAAATGAGTCTGTCTGTGTCTGTGTGTCTCTGTCTTACCATGCTTTTCTGACCTAGACCCATATTTTGAAAGATTTAATCCCATAGTGCTTTTTATTTCTATTTTCCATTTGATTTTTTCTATACTATTAAAAAGGAGGAAATAATTGCAAGAACTTTAAGTTACTCTTTTTCTTTTCTTACATGTCTCTCCTCATAGCCTACTATTGAAAAAGCCATTTGTAACAGCTGTTAAAGAACCAGGGCTGGAACACCTGTTTCCAATTTCCATATATAAACTACTATCTTTTGTGTATACTATATGCATTCATGACTAGAAGCCTCCATTTAGCTGATTTTTTCAATAACATTATACCAAAGTTATCAACCACTGAAAACAGCAAATGATGCAGTTTCATACGAAACAAACTGCTTTTAAGTAAATTCATCCTCTAGACATAGGATTATCACAAAACTGGTGGACTTTATTCATCCACAATCATTACATTAATAAGATTCTGATTTTATAAATAAAATAGCTTATTTTTTAAAAAGTAAAATCACCTGAGAGGATGGCTCTTTAGCCAGATGATTTTTCCCCCAGAAGAGGATGACGCAAGGTCCATAGCTGTCTTTGTGCTGGTACCCAAATGGAGAACACTGAACTCACTGGCCTTTTAAATCAGCCAACTCTCTAAATCTAAATTCTGAAAGCACCAAAACAGAATGAAGAAGAACTTAAAGCTCTTAAAGAATTCTCTTTAATTGCCCTAAAAGCAATTAAATATCTTTTAGATTAAAAAATATATTAGACAAGAGCAAATGTAATCTTGATTATATATTTACCTATGTAGAAAATTCCACTGGTAAAAAGAAAGGGAGAGAGTATACAGTGTAAGGGGAAAAAAAAAACAAACTCCCTGCCCCAAATATGATTTTCTTACACAAATGCAAATATTTACCTCACCTCTCTTATTAATAGTAGTTTAGGTTATATAATTTATTTTCACATTTTTCTGTAATTTATTGCTTTTGGTATTAAAAAGGTTTTGACTATATGGGAATTTATTCACTGGTGCCTTTTTAATTCTGTCATACATAGAAAAACAATTTAAATTAGGCTTTGAGAGTTTGCCATCTCATAAAATTTTCCCTGAGGAGTTTCAACTAATTAAACAAATGATTGCAAAATACCCTCAGTGTCAACCTTTCTGGCTCTTACTAAGGAGGACTAAAGCCAATTTTAGTCATCTATCTCCATCAATGTTGGCTTCTTCCCATGCCCTCACCCTACCCCCAGGACAGGTATGTGTTACAATAACAATGTGTGCCAACATAGGAGTAAAAGCCAGGCAGCAAGAAACTCAAAGCCTTCAAGAAAACACCAGACATGTACAAAGGATTTCACTGTTCATATAGGTTTTATATTACTTTATGTAATAATAATACATTTTTCCTAAGGCTGGTAATACAGCTCAGTGGTAGAGCACCCGTTTAGTATGCATAAGGTACTGAGTTCAATCACACACACACACAAAGAAAGAAAGGAAAGGGGAAAAAAGAGGAAAAAAAAAGGAAAATATCATTTTTCCATTCTTCAATTCTAAAAATTTGAAATTATCTCCATGGTTAAATAGTATCATAAATTATTTCATTCCTTCATTTTCTTACAGTTTGTCCTTAAATGTGATATTTTCTTTAAAACACATCTTTTTCCCTCTTTATTTTTTGGTGCCAGGGATTGAACTCAGGAGTCCTTAACCACTGAGCCACATCTTCAGTCCTTTTTGTGTTTTATTTAGGGACATGGTCTCACTAACTTTATTAGGGTCTCCTCACTAAGTTGCTGAGGCTGACACTGAACTTTCCATCCTCCTGCTTCAGCCTCCCAAGTCACTGGGATTACAGTTGTGTGCTAACGTGCCTGGCACCTTTTTCCCTTCTTAATCCCTTTTTGCTTACATTTCATTCTCAGAAGTTTTATCAGTAATATAGTGCTTCCATAAAGTTTTGGGTTAATTACAATGAGTGGAAGATGAAAAGTGTAGAGAACAGAGAATTAAAGAAAGAACTTCTCTCAGGATAGACGTTACTGTGACTATGACTTGAAAATCACCTGCGAACATTTGTGCAGCTTAAGGATATACTACAGATTTTAAAAACTACATCATATACATGAAAAAACACAACTGAGCCTCAAGCTTATTGGAATGGCCTGGTAGAGATTTGTAATTTTTAGTTATTCCTAAGTCATACTTTGAGTTTTTCAATGTTTAAGATTGAACAAGAATTCTCATTGTTTTTATGATTACTTACATAGAAGTAAAATGGAAGAAAGCGAGGACAAGGAGAAGACAAAAAGAAAAACAAGAAGTAAAGAAAAAAGGATTGGGGGGACCTGGATTGCCCTTTATGGGAATTTGGAGTCTGTTCTTTTAAAACCTATCCAGTGTAAATTTTTAGGTTACAATGACAAAGTATATCTGCAAGTTAGTTCTTATGCCCCTTAAGATTAGAGGAAATCCATTAGACTTGGAATAGAAAAAGAGGTATTTTAATCAGTTTTTCATAACTCTAATAAAATACCTGACATAGTCAACTTTATAATGGAAAAAAGTTTATTTTGGTCCAAGATTCTGGAGGTTCAAAGTCTGAAACTGGTTCTACCTTTGGGGATGGCCTTCCTGCGACAGAGTCCTTAGGCATCATATGGCAAGAGACTGGGAGCATATGTCTATCTGCGTAACTGTTGGTCTGTCTGCATACACGTCTGTCTGTCACTTCTAGTGTTTCTACCTCTTCTTATACTGTCTTGAAATTCAATCCTGGGGCCTCTGCTCCCTCCAATCACCTTATCTATACTAATTATTTTCCAAAAATTCCCCCTTTAAACATCATAGTTGGATTAAGTTTCTTCCTTCTCTTACTCCTTCTTGTGGAGTGGTCCTGAGGATTGAACCCAGGGACACTCTATCCTTTAGCTATATCTCCAGCCCCAGCAATATTTTTTTAAAGACAGATATGAGAGAGGGCCTCAATAAGTTGCCTAGGCTGGCATGAAACCTGCAATTTTCCTGCCCCAGATTCCTAAGTATCTGGGATTATAGCTTCAGATCTTTTCTTAAATTCAAAGGGAACAGATTATTTCAGGATTTTTGTTTGTTGGTTGGTTTTTGTTTTTTTGGTGTGTGTGTATGAGATAAAATTTAATTCACTGATAAAAGAAAGTTGGTGACTAAGTTTTTCTATTGAAAGGTGTTAGGTATTACATTTATGTATTAGGTATCTGTCTCTATTAAACAAAAGTTACTTCATTTTACACGTTCATATGTGCAAAATTTGAAGCTCTAACAAATACAAGAATGAGCTTGAGTTTGATTGCTTGATAATCATACACTAAAGAAAATACTAAATAAGCCCACTAGTTAACCACCATGAGAGATTTTATAAATATTTCCCGTTTATTTCTGTTTCCTTTTTATAGAGCTAGTTTCACATTGGGCCTGATATGTAATTTTAAACCATAATAAACACAGTCTTAAAATAGCTCTATGTTTTTCAGAAACTGTGAGGTTTCTTTATTTTAAATTATCTTCATGTATAATGAGATGGTCAGAGTGGTTCATGGACATTTCTTTTTCTTGCTCCCTGTGATAGATCCAGCAAGTATAATTATTACTAAATAGCATTGCGATGTGCTTTTCACTCAGTCACAGCTTGGGATTGGGTAATGTGATTCTTGGTAATAAGAATTTGATGACAAATAACTTTTGTCAACAACATGGGAGACACTATTAAAGCTTACTCCTGGGTCGCATAAAATACATCACCACAGTGGAACTCTCCACCCCAGCTTGCTCTCACTGCCTTTGATTTTAGCATGAAAACACAATGGCACCCCCTCCTCCGGAAGAAGGCCTTTTACTGACCACAGTGTGGGATCTTTCCTTCTTAGAAGAATATCATGATATCCTTGAGTTGTTTCATAAAGGACTGGGGTGGGGTGGGAGAAGCTCAAAACCCCAGAGTTGATGTGAAGAGTCTTTTAAGCTGAATATTTTCTGAGATCCAATAGATGCAGACAGAAGCCTTCTCGAAGCTTCCCTTAAAGCAGCAACTTCTGGGAAATGAGGCTGCCATAAATCTCCCCCCTTCGGGTGGGATCACTTCCAAGGAGAAAAGAGAGAATAAACCTACCACAAATTTCTTCCCTGAGCAGTTTTATGGCCCTGAAGAAGTCATAAACACCAATCACACCTGTATAGACAAACATCACAAACTTTTCTTATCTCCCACTTGTTTTCTTTTCTTTTCTTTTTTTTTTTTTGGTACTGGAGATTGAACTCAGGAGCCCTCGACCACTGAGCCACTTCCCCAGCCCTGTTTTGTGTTTTTTTATGTAGAGACAGGGTCTCACTGAGTTGCTTAGCACCTCGCCATTGCTGAGGCTGGCTTTGAACTCGCGATTCTCCTGTCTCAGCCTCCCTAAGTGCTGGGATTACAGGCTTGCGCCACCGCGCCCGGCTGCACTTGTTTTCTTAAAAACCTATTTGTCTTTCCTAAAGAAACCACAGAAGCCTTTCTCTACTCTCCTTTTCCCCTACTAAGTTAGGCACAAGACCACAGAATTCTAACTGCCGCCTCAAAGCAGTCTTACCTGCTGGCATGCATTGTGATTGTAAATAAGCTTTTTCTCTTGTTAATCTGTCTTTTTTTTTTTTTTTTTTTTTTTTTTTTTTTTTTTTTTTTTTTTTTTTTTTTTTTTTTTTTTTTTTTTTTTTTTT
>PVHX01001038.1:0-125941 GCA_004024805.1 Geosciurus inauris | reverse complement strand
TGTCAGCGTTATTTGCAGGCCTCCAGAGTTACACTTAAGTGGATAAAGAAAAAGCACCCCTCACACACAACACTAGTATTTTGTTGACTGTTTTCCTATCTTTTACTAATTATAAAAAAAAATGGTTATTATTTAGAATATTTTCTCCAGTCCTGGCTTTAGTATTTACTAGCTTGATTACTAGCTTGATATTTCATCTCTCTAAACCTTAGCATCTTATTTCTGTATTGAGGATGAAAATATCTACCATGCAGTTTTCATAAGAATGAGAAATAGTCCATATGAAATGCCAAATAGTGTGCCACACTTCAAATTGCTAGTCAGTAGTGCTCATTCCCATTCTATTTGCTAATAGAGGGTCAAACAACATTTTTTAAGTCTTGGATTTCAATGTCTTTTCTGTTATCCAGACTTTTACAGTCAGATAAAAGCTGTAACGGTAATATTTTAAATTATATGTTTATAAAGGCAAAGAATTTACATGACAAAATAAATCAAAATCACTCACAAATTTTTCATAATCAAGAACATATAAAAAGTTCCATGGAAGTAAATTGGTTTCATGATAAATGCAGCCATTTAAGAATAAAATGTTAATAA
Source organism: Geosciurus inauris (assembly GCA_004024805.1). Classification (NCBI taxonomy): domain Eukaryota; kingdom Metazoa; phylum Chordata; class Mammalia; order Rodentia; family Sciuridae; genus Geosciurus; species Geosciurus inauris. The sequence goes on along the minus strand of PVHX01001038.1, from coordinate 125,341 downwards.
GCAATATAGTACGTATTCATGAATGTTATTGTTACTCAAGAAAAATATAAGCATTAAGGAACATATTTGGGTTTTACCTGCCTCTTGATTTGAAATTGTGGGTACTTCAGATCCATATAGTTTTAGAAATGCAGAATGTCCTAAACATCATGCATACAAATTTTAATGATAAAACTGAATGAGACTATAAAATTTCATGTCAATCATTTAATATGGTTCTCTTTAATCACAGGAGGAAAAAAACAAATTTCAGCATTTTATAAAGGAAATTTTATAAAGGAAATTTATGTTTAAATTATTTCCAGTTGGTTTTTAAAACTTTTATATTTCTAAGGTTTTGTTAACTTTCACCGCAAATATTCAACAGTACATACAAAGATAGGTTTACATAGTTTGAAATAAACCTGGTTATATGATGTTTTTCTCAGACATCATATAATTTTGGAGTTTTAATGTAATGAATAGTTTTTCTAAGTGAGAAAATTAAGAGATTAATTCAATTAATCAATTGAAACATAAGAAAGAACTAAAATTAATAAAAATGTGAATTCTAAAAAATTTATAACATTTTTATTTAAATATTCTTCTTATCAATCTCTACAAATAATCTTAATTATTATTCTCAAATTTCAACTAGCTTAATGGATCTGATTAGATAATGATTATAGTTACATCCTACAGGGAAAATAGAGCAGCTTTCATTTTGGAATTATTCAGTTCATAGCAGAACTAAAAAGAATTTATACTTGGTTGACTTATAGCCTAAAATAGATGATATATTTCAATGTTCTCCTAAAATCAGCAAACATTCATTGAACAATTACTATTCATGGTACAATTTATAAATATCATCATTTGCAGTCTTTTAATTGTGAAAGTAAAGGATAAATTATAATTAGACCATATCTTTCTTTCATATTTCTAGTACAAATTACCACTATGTTATTTTCTAATGTGTTATTTCTTTTTAGGAATATTTTTTTAAAATTTTTCTTTTAATATATTCTTTTATTTTAAAATTTAAAATACTTTTGAACATATATTCTTGAATTTGATTTGTCCTAAAAGAAGTGGTAAATTCATTTTCCAAGTGTGAGTACTATAAGCTACTTCCTAATGTGGTTTTTAAAGACTATAAATGTAGCTAGAAACAAAAAGGCAAAAGATCTCACCTTTGCAGATTTCTTTTTAATGCAAAATGAACTGAATGCCTTTATAAGAACTGGGCTATTATTTTATATAAAATTTCACTGTAGCCCATATTTTTCCTACCACTTAAAAAGTATGACATATGCTATTATTTGTAATTTGCTTTTGATATGACCAGACAAAATAAAATAAATTTGGTATAAAGAAATAAAGACTTTTTTCTTTTACTTTGCAGATGGTTGGTTTTATTTTGCACAAAAAACCCCTTTAGTTCTTGCTTATAGACACTTTAGGGATTACAAATGGTTCTATATGAACCTGATGGTCAAAAAGCAGAGAAAAACTATTTTGGACCAGTCAAGTGATTATACAACCAGATTTCCAACAACGTTCCAGCTGATCAAGTATGATTTTTGATGGAGACAATCCAATGAAGCAGTGAGAAAAACACATGCAAGACAATGGAGAAAAGAGAATCAATTATCAGAGGTCCCTGCCAAGCACAAGTCTGGTGATTTAGAGCAGGCACTCAGCTGTCTAGTGCTGGCTCAGGGTTCGCTTATACTCTGTAAAGTTTACTTTGTAAGATTTACAAATACTTTTGGCAGCCAGCAGAGCCCTGCTGCCAGCTTCCCCTTTCCTCTGTTTACATTTACAAGGGTTTTGATCTGTGACAGTTGTCTTCATCAGCTATTTTGGGAAGCTTGCACTCCTGAGGAATCTCAGTGAGAGTCACCCTATGTCATCTCAGCTCTTGTTTTTAAACCTTAACATTATTATTTGGGTATGAAAAGATTTTCTCCTATACCCTGGATTCCTTAATGAGCATTCATGTTACTGGGGTATTGTGGAGACTAGTGTCCACTAGTCTCTTGGCCACCAATGTCTATAGAGACAAGAACTGAGAGACAGTTATGTCCATGTCAATTACAATTGTATCAGAATAGCCAGACTATGTAATTAATTTTTTTTATAGTAAAGGGGTTTTAGTTATCTCCAATTTAGCATCTTTTCCTTATTTCAGCTTGGTGCTATTATCTAGCTATGGAAGATATCCTCTCCAAAATGAATGGATTCTTTTCTTAAGCTCCTACAAAGAACTTAATAATCTTTTACCTCCTTGCTTCTGGTGTGAGTGCCACCATTTATTACACTTAAAGCTAGAACTGGGTGGAGGACAGCCAGGTCAGAAATATGAAACAGACAGAATTCCCTTTTTGGCAGCTCTAGCATTTTGAATAGCATTAGAAAACATTAGCATGGTGCAGGTACCTAATGTAAATTCACTCTCATACCATTCATCTTTATTATCAGTGTGTTACTCTTTCCCTGTTTTGAAACGAATTTCTTCCTCCTCTAGTTGGTACAATAGTTTCATTGATTGCTAGGTAGCCTTTGAGATTTTCTTCTCCCATATCTCAGTATGGGAGAAGGTCTCATTGGAGAGCAGTTTAGACATCTCTGAAAAGATCTTTTTGATACACAGTAACTTCATTTGGAAGTCTTCATAAGGGCTGAAGAGATCTCTGTAAATGTGATCTTGGAAATACACAGGGCGAAGTTCTGAATGTGTGTTCTCAAGTTTAAAGAGACAGGATTCTGCAGATGCCAGCAATGAGCACTAATTCTTAAAGCCTACAAAGTACTCACTGCTGGCTCTCTTCTGATTTCCCTCAGCTCCTCTCTCACAAACCCGAGCTGTCTTTTTTGTACGTATCCTTTTGATAGTGCCATTGTTAACTATACTTGTTTGTGCTGTCCAATTGAGAAGCTCTTTTTTAAAAAAGGTGTTAAAAAACACAACATGAACTTTACCCCTAAGTTTTAACTGTATACTACTATATTGTTAACACACAGGTGTATAGCAGATCCCCAGGGAGTTTTGTTTTAGTTTGGTTTTCCCCAAAGCATTGCTACTTCACCAAACTCAAACTGAAGTTCATTAGCATAGAAAAATAGAGAACTGTACTCATTATTTGATACAGATTTATTAGTATAATTGAGTATGGACTTCCATGTCATACGTCATTCACATTTTGTCATTTTCTCAAATTTTACAAATACAAAACAAACATCTTACATTCTAATATCCAAAAGGATGTCAAATTAATTTCATGTATTTAAAAAGGGGGCTGGTATTGGGAGAAGGAAATTTACAGTGAAACTGACATGAATGGACTATTCATTTGTATGGCCACTAATTCCATAGGGCAACTGATCATAAATTAAGTGCCTGAAATTCAGTAATAGATGATTACATCTGACATAATGAAGTTATAAGGGAAGGTGTACGCACACCGCTTGACTATTAAGTGCCCATTTATTGTCCCTGTACCAGGTGTGATAGTGATGGGCTGTACAAATCATCCAGAAGAAATGTCAAAATAGGCTCCTGTGCTGATAAAGCACCACACATGTTTATTAACATAGCAGCTTGTTTCAGGATTGGCCCATCTGCTCATTTAAAACAAGTCTTTTTCCTAAAAATATTTCAGTTAAGAGCATGACCACTAGTAATGGTTTTCAGAGCAATAGGAATGGAAAGAGAAAAAGGGGAAAATAAAAATAGCTGAGCGTAAATAAAATATTATGCCCTTACTTTTACCTTAGATACGTTTACCAGAAGAAGGGGCAGGGAGGTAGTTTTTAATATGGCATTTGCTTTAGATTAGTGCTGCCTGAGTGTAGGCCATCGTAAATGGCCCAGGCTCCAGCTGCTGCGGATGCCAGGTGGGAAATGGCAAATTTCACCAATGTTTTCAAAGTACACATTTCAATAAAGTGCAAAATGAGGTACTCAATTAAGAAATCCTCTAGAGCAGTAGTTCACATGCATTTAAACTCATCGGAAAATATTTTAACTGGGTAGATTTTACAAAGAAAAATAATACCATAGATTCTGTTGGGGGGGGTAATTTTAAAACTCTGAGGATTCAATTTTAAAAACTAATTTTCTATAAGATATCAACATCATATCTTTATATAATAGGGGAATACAACAGAAGCAAAACTTGAATGTTTGCTCTTTTTTTTTTTTTAAGTTTAGGAAATCAGAAGTACAAGGCTAAGACATTTTCCATCTGGTAACCGAGGTTTTATATGCTTGTAGTGCAGTCTGTGTGTTCTGTGTTCTCTCTTCAAGAATGGTTTTATCTAACAAACAAACAAACAAGTATGCCCGGAGGTGCTTCTCTCAAATGAACAAACAGATTTGAAATAAAGAAGTACAATTGTTCACAATACTGAAGCAAAGAAAAGACATGGACCATTTGTTGACCAGAGGTGGTTCTTACTCTATTGCTTTGGCTTCATTTATTCATTCATTAAAACCTAAATAAACCCTGGCAGGCATGCCTTTCAGGTTCCAGGGAAGATCTTTATCAGATCCAGTATCACATAAATCCAATAGTCATACTTTTCTAAATAAATTACATCTTGGGATAACTAACCAGCTGATGACCAAAGGGCCAATTCAATCACTTAGAAAAGGCTAAAGGTCTCAGACACTCCTGAAATTATTTTTTTACATCTCCAACAGACTGAAAGGAAACACTTTCCAATCATATGTCATGTTACGTGTATTTTCAAAGAATTCATAATGAGGGAATCATTTGCACACAAATTCCCAGTCTTCCAGAACAGTACCAATAGCCATCCAAATTATCCAAGTCAGAAATCAAGGAATTATATTTATCTCCCAACATATCCAAACAATCACCAGTCCTACTAGGTTTAAGCTGCAGTGCCTATGAATCCACCAAGTCCTCTTTATTTCTATTGCTTCTGTCTTTCAGTTTGTACTCTTAATAGCCTTTCATGAAACAACCTACTAATTCTCTCTGCTCCCTATCTGCCCCCACTCAGCACTGGCATCAACATTTTCTATGCCAAATAGTTGTTTCAAGACCTTCTATGTGTGAGGTTCTTTGTGGTTTCCTAATATGTACAGGGTATTATAACTGCTATACTTAATACACCAGGACTTAGTATAATCTGGGTTACAATTCTTCCCTGTTTTTTTCTGGTTCACAACACATCAATTATTCACACTGACTCCTCACCTAGTTTTCGAGGCAATGCAGGCTAACCTGAACAAAAAAAAAAAAACAAAACTATGAGGCTCAAAATCCACCAATTTTGAGTCTAACACCATTCTTGCTTTTATAGGATCCATATTCCATATTCTTGCCTCACATGAGAACCTGACCCTTGTGGGATCAGGAAATGCAGTGTTTTCATTGGTTAGTTGTTACAAGTTTATAATGTTATTCTCTGCAGAAACTGTAACCTTAGGACATTTATTGGAATCCAGGCATGTGTTCCCCCAGGCACTGCTTCTAAAGGCTCAGCACTTAGTCCTGCAATTTGAATTTACCAGTTTCCAAACTCTTCTGCTACAACTGGATCAGAGAAGAGAAGTCATGCATCACCCAGAGGCAGTAACTAATGTGGAAAATGGAGGAGAAAGAAGGAAAGAGAATCTTCAGAGAACTGAAGTGGCAGGAGGGAATTCTGTAAATGAAATTTTAAGGAAAGGCCATGCCAATATGATTGGATTTGCTTCCCTCTAGGCTATTTTCCACCCTGTAGCTAGAGTCATCTTTTAAAAATCGAAATCAGATTATATAGTACTCTGTATAAAAACCCTTCAGGGATACTCACAGCTCTTAAAATAAAACCCCAACTCCTTTCATGTCCTGGAAGGCTCTTCAGGATTGGCAAATGGTTCGGATCCCTCCTCTTGCTATGTTCCAGAGATTATCTTATCCATTCACAGGTGCTTTTTTTTTTTAAAAAAAATTATACTTTCTCTCCTCTGTCTACAGTATATGCTCTATGACAATAAAACCTTGATAGATTTGTAAACTGCTCAATTCAGGCAAATATGAGGCCCTAATTACTATTTGCTTTGTGAACAAATGAACACACCATGAATTTGTACTTCAGGGCCCTTATACATCCTATCCTTCAAGTTTAATTATGGCCAACTCAAACTCACTTTCTTATTTCAGTTCAACAGTCACCTCTCCAGGGTGACTTGACAACTAAGGAAAAAAGGCTGTGCCCAATTCTGAGTTACTCCATGATGAACATAACAATAGCTTGCAGGTTGTCCTAGCCCGGAGCTATTCCATTTTATAAAACCCAGTTTACCAGGACCTATTCCATCTTTAGTACAAGTGCTAAGGTGGAATTACTTAGTAACTTGTCTGGTCACATAGATAACCACCAGATTTTAAACAGACACTATTACTGAAAGCAATAATAATCCCCAGCTGCACAGTACAATAATAAGACATAAAATGATAAATAAAAAAAAAACTGTGCTAATTAAAAATGACCACCTATGAACTTACTGAATTAAATCAGAAGCTCATGGACACATGGTATATCAATCCCAAATCAGAAAAAAACAGCCTATGAGCTTATCAAGTTGACCACATATAACCCTCTTTCCTGAACCCATAAAAGGAGAAGCACCCAAAGACTGATTAAGGTATCACATACCAACCTGTCATCAGACTATTCAGTGAATGTATCACAAGAGTGGACAAGCCACAAACCTCCCAGTCTCTGCCCAGCTTCAACTCAGCTGGATCTCCCTTCTTGAGTTGGCCCACTTTAAAACTGCCTGCCTTTAAGACCCAGGCTTAAAATAAGTTCATGGCTATAAGAGCACTGCACCCTGAACAAGTTCTTCTGCTGGTTCCTCTTATCTGACTACCTGCAGTGACTCTCCTATTTGTATCTGCTCTTTGCCTTTGCTCTCAAAACTCTGTCCACCTTAACCCTTTCTTAGCCTTTCTGTAACCTATCTGCATCACTGTATAAAGTGTTATGTGCAATTTGAGTCTTACAGATATGAGTAATTGAGACTGGAATAAAAGAACCTATGTAGTCAGAACCAATTATGACTACCAAGCGACCCACAAGTACTCAGTGATTTCCAAAAGATGAAAATGAAATAGCTTGTCAATGTATTGTTGTCCAATAAATTCTGAGACTGTGGAAAGACACAAAGGTATCTGGTCTGTTAATGGCATAGCTCACTCATAACTTCCACCCACCTATATATCTCTTTTATAACTATGATGGTAATCTATCTAAAATCTTGATTGTTTAATCAACAACTTATCTATTGTGCACCTTGCCTTCTACAAGGTAGAATCAACAAGGGCAAAATCTCTCTTCTCTTGGACTTTACTGCCTGTGCCCAGAAGAATGTATTGCACATAGTAGGTATTCACTGTAATGTAGTCACATCAAAAATTAATTTGATATAATGAAACTGCATTTGAAAAGAATTGTTTGGAAGATTCCATTTCATTTGATTATTTAATAAGCACATGGCTCAGACAGACTGGAGAAAGAGCAATATGGTTTCCTCAGTTCTGTCTTTATCTCCCCACACCTCACCACACAATTATCTCCACAACCAAGAAAGATTTGGGGTATTTTTGCATTCACATTTTTTGATATTCAGTAACAACTCATTGTTGTATCTACCATATTTTATGGATAGCTTAAGGAACTTTTTGATAGGTGGCCTTACCCACTAATATAAGATTCTAGCTAATGTGTAATATGCAAGTAATCATATAAAATGTTTGTTGAATTCTGAATATAAGTTGGAATCTTTCAGGATATCTCAGAGAAAAGTTGGTGTACAGTTTTGTATTAGAATATAGTAAACTGATACACTGTTGAGACTTTTAGTTTAAAGCCATTCACAAGGAAAATAATTTCTTTAAAAACATACGGTTGAAATTATATCCTAATTAAGCTGATAGGATTTAAGGAGGATAAAAACATTGAAAACTCTGTTGGGTAAACTACTTGATCTTTCTACTGATGAGATGTAACAAATTTCAGAGTAGGACAAGAATATTGCTGCTAAATTATATTAGCCAATGTTTGTATAGCATTCTACAAGTCACAAGGCACTGTTATATTTGATAATTAATACTTAAGCTTGGGAAAGAGAGCTTTTAGAGAATATGAGCTACTGTGGCTTTGGGATTTGTCCATAGTCACATAGTTAGCAAATTATAGTATCAGGATTAATTGTAAACATGGTTGTTCATGCTGTGTACTTCCATTTGATTCTATCCAAGGAACCCTAATGCTAAAATTGACAGCAAGGGATACTGCTCTTTGTTGGACTCTCAAAAATTTGAAATAATTGCTGGACACAGAGATAGAAGTAGCAAAGAGAGCCAAATGATTCTAAGTGTGCAGGAAATGCTGTCTGGGGCATGAAAGTGATGAATAATATCTAAAGTCAGTGTGTCCCAAACAAGGACATACACTCTTTAGCAACTGTGAAGAAAAGATCCTTGTTCTCCTAACTGTGATATGTAGGTGGATGTTGTACCTGTAATATTCTCTACCCCTACTATGTAGGTATAAAAGATGAACCTTAATATCAGACAATTGGCTCTGAGAGTAAAGAGGAACTTAATATATAAGGATTTACTGAACAAAAATTTTCCATCCATATCTTCTAGCCCTATTGTCAAAGAGTTATTGTTATGGTCAAGAAGATTCTTCTCCTCACAACTGTTGTGTATGTGTGTATGTGTGTGTGTGTCAGCATGTGTGTGTATCCACACATGCACGCACTGCATGGATATGCCATATAATTTGGAACTTTGCAGCTGTGAGTGTTCAGCAGGTGGGGATGAGAGTAGTGATCACATCTGGGAGTCAAGGCAGACCTTCTTCACTCTCTCAGGCTTTGGGGGTAGGAGCCAACACAACTCCCAGCCAGCTGTCTGCATCAGGCAGGAATGTAATTAATTTTTACTACATAGGTATGAAATTAATTTAGGGTGATTACACAAACACTAGCCATTGTGGAGAGAGAACATCATAAATTTTAAAATAGGATATCTTATCACAAATAAAACATAATAATATTTAGTATTATCTCATACAATTTACATTATCAATGCCTGTCCTCATTTTTGTAGTATGATTTTATACCATTTTGAGGGAAACAATACGACTTTTTATGAAAACAGTAAAAGGTTAGCAGGATCGCAATAGAACAAAGATATTCTGCTATATAGATGAAGACAATAGGCACACAAAAAAATTAGGTGTTGTGGGTAGCAAATTATACATGAACGTTAAGATACTTGAGTAGTATCTTAAGGTATAATGGAAATGATGAAAGGTTTTCTCAGAAAACAAACAACAAAACAAAAAACAATACTAGAGACTTCCTCAAATCCTGCTAGTAATATGTCTCATTAAGAACTATTTGTTTCACAGTATAATGCTGGAAGTGAAGTTGCAGAGCCTTTGGAAAGGTGACAAACTGTATAACAGATTCTTACAGATGCCTAGGTTTGAATCCTGGCCCAACACTGTCTTACCCTTACAAATTTAAAGAACCTTTCTAATTTCTCAATCACAAAAAAAACAACAACAATAACATGACCTGCTTTTTGGGATTTGGGAAATCAATGAAATAATAATCCACCTAAAATTCTTGGAATAGAACTGGGAACAAATGATCAGTGTTCATAAGAGGTCACTCAAGAAGGTGCTATCAACAAAACTCCTAGAGAATACTATGGTTGTCTTTGGGAAGTGGAAGTGAAAGAATACATGTATTAGTTTTATTTTGAACATACTATTTAATATTAGTCTATATAGAAGCTGGAAATGTAACTCAGTGGTACAGCACATCTTAGCATGCATGAGGCCCTGGATTTGATCCACGATAAAAGAAAAAAGAAAAAAAAAGTTAACTTATATAATAAATCTTATCTGTTATTATTTCTACTGAATAGTAATACCTCTCTATAAAAACTCATGATATTTAGAAAGTGCTATATATTTTATCTCAGAACAAGATAAAGCAACTATACTCCTTTTCTGAATCAAACTGAAAGCAAAGTAAGAAAAAGAAGTCTCAGAATCTTTACTAGCAGTCTTAGGAGGGCTGAGCCAGAGAGTAACCTTAGGAGAAAGGGCACAGGGAGCCAGAGGGTGGTGGCATGTGGGGAAAGGCTAAGCTCAGAAATCTGGATCTGATCATAGCTGCCTAGTGACATCTTAATCCTGGTGACTTCTCCTTTCCATAAGCAATAACTCCATCAGGGAACAAATACATTTAAGTCAAGGACCATTATCCCTGAAGGTACCACGAGTCACATGGAGCCTGGAAGAGATATTCAAATAACAATATTAAGCCTTTATTTAATGCTCTCTGAGTACTAGCAATACCATTGCATCATCCAATGTAGAAGGAGATTTTGAACCAGCTCTTCTCCTCTTCTTACTGGGGCTTATTTAGAGATGACAAGCACAAGTCATCTGAAACTAATGTGAAAAACTACCAGATCATTTTACTTTCTGGGATAATTATTCGCAGCATATAAATTATATACCATAAGGAGCCAGCAAGAGTGCTATAACTTGTTTCACATTCTTAATGTTAACTGTCAAACAACAATGTACATTTGGAAAGTATAAGTTTACAAAACCTTCATACTTAGTTCTAACAATATTCAATGATGAGTATATTTTACTATTAAGTTTAGAATTTAATTTCAATTAAATCCATCCCAAATTCAATGGGAGTTATATAGCATTCTGATAACTGTGATTAATGCTAGAAATATGGTGATGATTGATCATCAAGTCTAAATACAAAATAGAATCCTTGTAAGACCAAATGAGACAATATGGAGTAAGTTTTGTTTTTTACAGAGTTAGATGAAAAGTACATACTTAATATATGAAGCTGTGTTTACCATTAATATTAGCAAGCTGTATTCTCTGTATGTACATAGCATACTTTACATGATGCTCTTCTATCAAAAAAATTGTGTAGCATTTACAAATGTAGGATAAGCATGTTGGACTAACATGACCAGAGCCCTCTTTACATGAGAGTTTCATTTTCATTGTCTTGGGATAAAAGTAGGTAAAGTTTAGAAGTTTATGTTCTGCCATATACTGTACACTAACCAGATTAGTTAGCAAAGCATCACTGTAGAATATTAGAGAATGGGCCTAGAAACTCTGGAATAAGAATGCCAGATGTCATATTCCTATTTTACTTTAATCAATTTGAAATGTTTTTACGATTCACTAGATGATACTGTGTGTTAACACCTCTAATTTGTGATGCTAAATCTTGGAGATGGTCTATTTTTAATGTAGATGCACCAGGAAGGACCATCTGCTTATTTTGAACTTTAAAAAATATTTTCAGTGTGTGGATTTGCTGAATGTAATTCAATTTCCACATGAAACTTAATGCCTGGCATTATTCTAGTTCATTGATTATGTGCCAACTGAACCATGTTTATATTACTCAGTCTATTATAGAAAAAACTGGAAAAAATAGATGCAATTTTCTCAAATGTGAGCCAATATTTGAGCTTTTTTTCTCAGAGTATATTTTGTAACTGTCAAAATTAGCAAATGTACAAACTAGTGTTTAATATTAGACTTCTTATTGAGATGCCACCTAAAGAAAGACTATACAAAGTAAACACAATATAGAGAAACATTCAAAATATCACCTTCAGTAATATGAACGAAGGACATTTTGGAAGTTAATATCTTTTCTTTGTAATTCACATGAACTTATCTAACTTCACTTGCTGGTGATGTGAAGAATTCCTGTGTTGGGTTCTATAATTGTCAGCCAAGGTCATCCCTGAGTTGTACAGGAAAACAATGACACAAGCGAGTGAAAAAGCAAAAAATGGCAAACTCAACCGACAAGTTATGTTTGAATCTCCAACAACATATGCCTCTGCTCGGGACTGATTCAGCTTCTACACCAAGTCCCACATAATCGCTTTCCTTGAGTGATTCTGCCTGTAATACAGACAGGATGTTTTGCATGTGAATAATTAGGAGGCAAAATAAAGGCTGTAAGAAAGAAGAATTGGCAGGGACACATGACTTGGAGAACTCCAACTCTTAATAAGCCCTGATAAGAACTACAATGCAATTATTTACCAATTTGCCCACAAAACAACCAAAATAGTATTTCTTTCATTTCCACTTGTATAAAAGTGGGAAATGTGTCTCAGAAACATGTAGAATTTATTTGTGTAGTGAAATATGTAATCAAACCCATTAAATTAAGTACAAAAATTGTAACAAACTTGTTTTAATAATGAATGGTTAAAAAATAACAGCGCTTTCAGATGAAGTTTTTTTTTAAGTCCTGATTAATGAGACATATGTCAAGAAAAATTACTATAATGGTGAATGCTGATTCAGGACCTTATTTTTATTAAGTAGTTTATAGTGAAGGCTTTGACTATTTTTCTATTTATAGTGGCAGCTCTGGTTAATTACCTTGTAATGTATTGTGACATTAATGCACTAGTAAACTATTGGAATTTATACCCCTATTCGGTAATAAAATCTGTAAATTGAAGAATGCACATAAAGTCATCACAAGCATAAATTATGTGACCAAATACCATGTATGATCACATTGGATTTAAAGAACAGAATTTCTTCAAATTTACTCATTAGTGGGAAAGTGCCACTGAATTTATATACAACAACTACTTTGCAACTGTAGAGAACACAACATTTTATTTAAGGGCATTCTGTAAGTTGCTACTGCATTTTCCTTATGGTTAGTAAGACATTACTGAATATAATTCAAATGCTCAATGTCAAAAGGAAATACATTAGGATAAATAAGTGCATCACTATGGCAAATAAATGTATTTTATGGAAAAATACATTTCCATAAAAAAAATTACAGTGAAAATGAGAAAAGGTGGGATGGTGACATATGGATTAAACTCAAAATAATTCATGGGTTAGAAAGCATGAAAAGGGAGAAGGGAATGTTGTGTTGGTGTGCGTGCATATATACATATGTATCAATTTTTTTCAAAATAGAATTAATGTTGTTTTATTTTGTGGTACTGGGAAGTGAGCTCAGGGATACTCTATCACTGAGCTACATCCCCAGCCCTTTATATTTTTGAGGCAGAATATTGCTCAGTTACAAAGCTATTCCTTGAACTTGCAATCTTCTTGCTTCAGCCTCCTGAGTAGCTGGGATTACAGGGATGCACCACTGTGCCCAGCTCAAAATAGTTTTAAAACACAATTCCATGTTTGCCAATAATTACTTCATGGTCACAAACACATTCTTAATTGCGCCATCATCATCTGTCTGAATTGCTGGAAGAGCTCTCTCTGCTAATTTCTTCCCCTATCAGATCACCATCTATGGGAACATCAGAGATATTTTCTTTACATAGAACTGAAAATATTATGATGTAACACATCATTGACTTGGGGGAAAACACCCAAAATGTTTCATGTTTTTTTCCCAAACACCTTAGTACAGAATACAGAATCCTTCACAGCCTTATTACAATATTCCATTTTTTCACCTGTAGTATTGCTCCCATGTTACTGTACATCTAGCATGTGACCTTAGAAATATCACACAATTTCATATATATACGTTTTGGTTCATTCTACTTCCTTTTCATGGGATTCCTTTTTCATCCCTCTCTCCTTTTTCTCTTAAAAAACATTGATGCATTTTTCAGAATGTAGACTGTCAGTCATTTAGACAGAAATTACCGGATGAGTTGCCAGTATGTGTCAAGCATAGACCAATGGCTGGAGAGAAATAATAATTATGACACCCTTTGCCCTCCAGGAACATACAGATAAGAGAGGGAAACATGCATGCTGCTCTATCAAATATAATGCCTTAGTTAGAGTTGAGGGAAGCACAGGGGCATTTAGAGAGAGAGGCAAAGAGCTCCTCCCTGCCACACTGAGGAACTGATAATACAGTAGAACCTTGACAAGCTGGCAGAAACTAATTAAATAGATAGGAGGTAAGAGACTACTGCTAGAGGAAAAAGCCTAGGCATAACACAGACTCAAAAAAATCAGATCTATTTGTTTATTTTTTAATCAAGTAAGTGATACTTTCCAAAAAAAAAAGTGCTGCATTACTTAAAACCAAAAAGTTAATCTTGAGATATTTTTTATGAAAGTTGAGGATGTGTTTATAAAACATCAGTTTTTTGAGCCAGGCACAGTGGTATATGCCTGTAATCCCAGCTGTTTAAGAGGCTGAGCAGGAGAATTTTCAAGATGGAGACCAGCTTGGGCAATTTAGTAAGACTGTCTTGAAATAAAAAAAAATAAAAGGGCTGGAGGTGTAGCTCAGAGGTAGAGTGGCCCTGGGTTTAATACCAATATTGCAGAAAACAAACAAACAAACAAACAAAATCTGCTTTGATTTCTTTTTAATGAAACATTTTTTATGAAACATTTTGAAAACCATGGATAAGAGCTCCTTCCTTTCTCCTTTCCTCCTTCCCTTCCTCCCTTTCTCCCTCCCTCCCACCAGGGATTGAACCCAGGGACACTTAACCATTGAGCCATGCTGAGGCTGGCTTTGAATTTGTGATCCTCCTTCCTCAGCCTCCTGAGCCTCTGGGATTAGAGGCATGCGACACTGTGCCCAGCTGGATAAATTCTTTTTTAAAAGCACAAAAAATAATTCTCTAATCGTGTTTTTCTTTGGTACTAGGGATTAAACCCAGAGCACTTAACCACTAAGCCACATCTCCAGGCCATTTTGTTTGTTTTATTTTGACACAGGGCCTTGTTAAATTGCTGAGGCTGCCTTTGAATTTGTCGTCCTCCTTCCTCAGCCTCCCAGGTTGCTGGGATTACAGGCATGCACTTCCATGCCAGGTGTCTCACATTGTATTTTGAGTCATTTAATTTTAACCATGCAAAACGAAACTTTAACTAAAACATCAGGTGGCATCAATTTGAAAATATATAATTTAATATTTTAAAACTAAATGATTATAGTAATAACAAAATGACTTTTAAAGGAAATCACAGTAAAATGCCAATTTCTAAAGAAAAGATGTGTCATTATGCTTTTGATCAAGATATTATAATGTGAAAAATAGGATAATGGAAAAATAAAACTATGTAAAAAAAGTAATGTTATCTAGTGACCTCAACTCATCCACCACTAGTTGAATAATGATGGATCTATGTTTTATGAAGCTGCTGCATTCTGGCTGTATTTTGGCTTACAAGAGTTCCCCAGAACAATATCTCACACTTTTGAGTATAAGAAAGATTCTCTGTTACCAGATTATTCACACACTCCATATTTTAATCCCTGCTTCTTAAACAAGCACTACATTACAAAATACATATTCACAACCATCTTTAATTAATGAACCTCATCAAAGAATGAATAGTTTCACTTTCTTTAAATAGGAACTCACCTCTAACAGGGGGTCTTTCCAGCTCAGAGTCAAGGTGAATTGGTGGAGAGATGTAGGAAACCTGTCCATGATGTGCTTGTCCTATGGACACAAAAGAAAAAATGTTAAGACATTGTAGTTCCATCTTTATACTTCTTTTGTTCTAATGATGTCATATTTTCTAGCTCTACATTGAGTTAATAGCCATTTTAGAGTTTAGACAAATCTTCCCAAACATAAATACAGAACAAATCATCCAGACACCACTCAAATAAATTGGTGCTTCCCCAACAAGTCTTCCTCTCCTTTTAAATTATCAATGTATTATGCAGTGATACTGTAAAAACAGGTTCTAAGAAAAATGAAATGGAATAACTTCACAGATATTAAAAATTCAAGTCCCCAGTTTTTATTGCTAGACTAAACAGACATTAAGTGCTCTGTCAACTTGTTTTCAATATTTGTACTCATTTCATTGCAGATAAGTAACAAACAATTTGCAGAATGGCACCCAACATACAGATGACACTGTGAGTAACATTGACACTTTGAGTAACGTTTATTTAGACCACTTGACAGCAATGATGAACTTATATTTTACAGTTAGGATTTTCTTCCACTATTTGGATAAATAAAACATTCCTACCTGCTTATTTTATTTGATGGAGAAACAAGAAAGAATCACAATTTAAGAAGCAGATAGATGGATTTATTCTCTATTTCTCGTAAAGCATTCTATCTGCTCACATACTTACTTGTAATATCCTTTTTGTCTTATGAGTAAACAGTGCTAAAGTTGATTTGGAAGTCAATATGGTGATTTAAAAATTGTTAGCATTTTCAAGACCATTCTGGGCAACATAGTAAAGCCCTGTCTTAGGGGAAAAAAAAGCTAGCTTAAATATAAATTTTTTCCTAATACTCAATGTAACTATAGTTTGTACTGATGATCTAGCAAACCATTAGGATTTTGAGGCAAGAAAGCATAATTACAGTCAGTTCATTTTCTAAAGCTACTTTATATAAAAAAGATTTTGTGGAATGGAGAATCCACCAGTTTCTTTCTACAGGGGGAAAAGCAGTTATATTTCTCACATTTACTATAGCAATTTACAGGGTTGTTAATCTCTTTTCCTAAACAAGGAAAGTTAATGATACATAGATTATGATAACAGTTAGAGTAACCTTCCCGTTTCAAGTAATATTCGACTTGTAATAAACTCTGCTGATTCCTCTTATGAGGCACATTTCAAATAATTAATATGGCTCCCTGTTGATAGTAGCTGCTGTTGCTTCCAGCATTTTTCTAGCTAACAGCAGAGACAGTAGAGAGGCTGTAATATACACAGTCCCTCATAATGGTAACTAAGAATATTGCACATCCACTGGCCATGTTTCAGTGGAATACTAAAAGCACTATTATAAAAGGAATAAGTTACCAATTATGCACTGTTGGCAGTCTATGTTTAATACCGTTTATTACAAACTTCAGTTTATCTTTATTAAAAAACCACCTGTTTTGTTAGACTCCACACTTAGCTGCATGGACATTGCTATTTTAAAGGTCCTGAATCATTACATATGAATTGGTTTGAAACTCTGTGGTTTCTGTAAACAAAAATAATATATCTTTCACTTTATATTGGCTTGAAATAGCTTCACATATAAAATAATATTGATTTCATGTCCACTACAGGAATAGAGCCTTCACCATATGACAATAACTACAAAACATCTCTTTTATCCAACCGCCATCACTATGAGGATCATGTACTATGCTAATATATATATATACTTTTAAACTAAAAAACCAAGCAGAGAAGATTAAGTATCTTGCTCTGGCACATGCAACCAGTAAAAAACAAGTTCACAGTGTTTTTACTACAAATCTGGTATTTGAATTTATATCATAATACTTTTCTCAAAGAAAGTCTCATTATACTAAGCCCTGGAAAAATCATATATACAGATTTTCGTGATGAAGTTCTTCAAGTAAGAGTTTTTGGAACTGTCTCCCTTACTCAGGTTGAAGTAAGCAGACCAGTTAAATGCCACATTTGCTTCTCTTCAGTTGATGAGCAAGTAGACTCAGGGATGCTCAACGCAGATATTGTAGGTAGCACACAATAAGTATATGTCCCAAATGGGTAATGGGGATATCAAACAGGCAAGGGAATGAGGATTGTGGATAATCAAGACCTGAAGCCAGTTTTCTATAATTTTTATTCTCTTTTCAAGGAGAAATCTAGCTGACTGCAAGATGGGGTGTGGCTGGGAAAGCCAAGTGTTTGGAACTGACAGAGACTTAAGGCTTAAAGGAAGACTAGAAAAGCAGCAATAGTTTTCAATTTGTTGATAGTTCTGATCCACAGAATACAAACTATTCAAGATTTCCATTTTACTTTAGATCAGGGGTACTCAGTTTTTTTCTCCACAAAAATGCTTACTAATTAATAAAGCCTATTCTAATCTGTGACTAACTAGGGCAATGCTTCCCAGAGAAGTAATCTCTCTTCATCAGGAGGTGCACACATTAGAACATGAGGAGAGGGTTGTGCATAGTGAGAAGACTCCATTCCCTCTATAATCTCCATTTTACTCATGAATTACTGTAAACAAATCAGTAATTATAATAAAATGCAAATAAAACCATACATAAATTCCAAAAACATGGAATGGTGTGATGGTGAATAATTTCAACTAAAAATATGATAAGGACTGGGGATGTAGTTCAGTGGTAGAAGGCTTGCCTAGCATGAATAAGGCCCTGGGTTCAGCCCACAGCACTGAAATGTTAAAAAAAAATAGTAATCAGTTCAAAAGGAACTTTAGGAGGTAAAAAGAATGACAAACACACATTGTTTTAAAAGATTTCCCTAGAATACTCTCATGTTGAGGACATATTTACTCTTGTTCATCATTTTCTCCCCTTGACCCTGCTATCATAGTAGCTTGCCCTGTTCTTGTAATCATAGCTTTATATATTCAAATATGTGATATGCTACATCTGTTACTGCTGTTACTGTTCAAATATTTAAAAGTACATTTTTTCTATCCATTTTTCTCTTGAATTTATTTCATTTTTCTGGATTTTTAACAACAACAACAAAAAATCATATTGAGATTTTGATGAGAATTATATTCACTCTAGGGCTAAGGATATAGCTCAGTGGTAGAGCACTTGCCTGGCATGCATGAGAATGTGGGTTCAATCCCCATCACCACAAAAATAAAACAAAACAAATTACATTAACTCTATAAATTAATTTAGAAAATAATATTTTAAAATTTTAAATTTTTTAAAAAAGCAGAATTCCACTTAAATTATTTTTAATAAACAAATTATTTTTGAAGCTTTGTATATATAGGTTATAGGAATATTTTACGGATTTTATTTTTAAGCATTTGAATTTCCTCCTTTATGAATACAATTTTAAAACTTTCTTGATAACTTTCATAAAAAAAGTTTTTATGGAGAGTTCTGGAGTTTGTCATTTCCTTAGTTCATAGTGGGTGGGCCCATTCACTAAAAATTCTTGGTAGTTTTTGCTGAAATTATTAGTTATTCACTATGAATAATTAGTGAATCTAGTTATGCACTAAAAATAACATTTTAATTGTTTTCCGTTGTACTTGTTTCTTGTACAAAATATACTTCCAAATTAAGATTTATCTATATAAATCTCTTAGCATTTAAATCTTTTGTGCTGCAGAATTTCAGTTTTAAAGGTTAACTTCTGGTTATGCAATTTAGAAGACAGCATTTCCTGGTCCTGCTGATTCAGCTGCCATTTTACTTTTAGTTCCTATGAAGTACATAAAAAAACAAACATGATTAATGACAAATTTCATAAAAATAATTAAAAAGGAAGAGGAAAGAAATAAATGCTTCATCCTTATAGGTAAGGAGCCAAGAAGATGAAGGGGACCATAATATGCTACCCTAATATGTGCCACTTTGGAATAATGATTACTTTGGGCTGAAGGCAATTGAGAATGAATGTTTTCAGAAGAGTTCTCTGCCCTCTGCTCAGCTGTCTAAAATCCAGGTATGAATTTCCCTTTGAGGAAGTGTCCCTCCCCAGACGCCCTAGCACCTGGAAAGAAGAATGACCCTCATCATTGAAGATGGGGAGTCAGCAGCAAGATGATTTTTATATAAACAGAGCTCACAAAAAATTATCCTTATCTTCCACTAGTTCCATCTATTTCCTAGTCAATTCGTCAAGATTTATTGCTCCTTAAGCCCAAATTCTCCTTCCTTTGTTAAAAGGGCATACAAATCCCTGAATGTGACCGCTTATTTGAATTTCACTTCTTTCTGTGAACTTCATGTGTATAAATATTAATAAAAATTGCATGCCTTTTTTCCTGTTAATCTGTCTTTTGTTGGTTTAATTCTCAAACCTCCAGACAGATAAGCTAAGAGAGTAGAACAGGTTTCTCTAGATAATACAAAGTCAGTGGCAATGGAAAAAAAAAAACAAATTAGCGGTTAACTCTTGAGCTAGACTTTATTCATATTTACTCTAGGTAAAAGAACACATTTGCATGAATATACATATATATGTATATATTCACACATACATATACATATATCTATATTGAACTATAATTTATATACCTTAAAATTCAGTCATTAATGAATACAACTCAATGGTTTTTAGTATATTCACAGTTGTGAAATAAAACAGCACAATTAATTTTGGAGTATCATCACAACAAAATGAAATCCCGAGTCTATTGGCAGTCACTCCCAATTTCTTCTCACTCTATCCATGCTCTAGGAAACCGCTCATGTACTTCCTCCTCTACAGATTTGTCTATTCCAGATATTTCATATGAAATTTTATAATATGTCATCTTTAGTGATCAGCTCTTTTTACTCAATGTAATTGTTCAAAACTTATCCATGTTGGAGGATGAATCAGTACTTCTTTTTGTTGCTACATAATATTCCATCATATAAGCATCTCATGTTTTATTTATACAGTCAACAACTGATGGGTATTTGGCATAATTTTTACTTTTTGACTATTATCGCAATGCTGCTAAGATACTTCATGTTCATGTTTTAATATGCATTTATCTTGAATGTATACCCCAAAATGGAATTATTGCATCATATAATAATTCCGTGTGTGTATATATATATATATATATATATGTATGTATATATGTATGTACTAGGTGTTGAACCCAAGGGCATTTAATCACTGAGTCTCATCCTCAGCCCTTTTTTACTTCTTATTTTGAGACAGGTTCTCACCAAGTTGCTTAGAGCCTTGCTAATTTGCTGAGGCTAGCTCTGGACTTACGATCCTCTTGCCTCAGCCTCCTTAGTCACTGGGATTACAGTCATGCAATACCACCTCTGACTGTAAGTGTGTACTTTTGAGGAACTATCAGGTTGATTTCAAAAGAAGTTATACTATTTTACTTTTCACATCAGTGGATGAAGTTTCAAGTATTATAGAGACACTTTTCAGTTTCTTTCTTTCTTTCTTCCCCTAAGATGACAGAATACTAAAGTTGTGGTTGATCAGATTTTGAAATAATTAATATTAAGGTGACTGATATCTGGGAAAGAAACAATCTCCCCAAGTATAAAATGATAAAGCAAGCCAGATGCCATGGTGCATGCCTGTAATCCCAGTGGCCTGGGAGGCTGGGGATGTATAGTTCAACTACAGTGAGAGGGTAGAAGGGGTGAATGATCTAGCAAACAGAAGGAAAAAGAGAGAGAGAGAGAGAGCAATTTGTGTTCTGAAATGAAAATGTGAACTATTCAGTGCCAGGTATGCCAAAGAGGTAGAAATTTCAAGGGTCTGGTGGTCAACAGAGCCCAGTGCTGTAGCAAAATCCAAAGGCTATTATGGATTCTGAAAAAGCCATTATTCTTCTATCTTCAATCTCTTTTTCAACTTTCATTTAATTTCTATTTCATTGAAGAACCCTGTGCAATTTCTACTGAAGTTCAAATATAGAAAGGATTTGACCAGCATTCGGTAGAGGAAAAGGCTTTTCTCTCTTTCTACTGTCAATACTTCACCTGCACATCTGAGCACAGAAATACATTTATAGAACCACAGAATTTGGAGGGAGAAAGACATTTGATAGCTTGTAGTCCCAAACCCACATTTTAAAATGAGGAGGCTGACATTTAGAGAAACTGAAGACTTTTTTGAAAGTCAAGTCAAGGTGGTGGTTGTTAAGAATGTTGTCAGAGGCAGTAAGAAAGAGGATGCTTTATAGCCAGCCTGCAGCAGCCTCTGAAGCCTCCCAGAAAAAGATATTTCTAGGTATATTAAGGCATGATCTTTCAGGTGTTTTCAGACAATAAAAATGTTGAGAGCTATTTATTTGTGAAAATAAGTATTTGTTTTCTTCAGAAGACCTTATCTACAAACTAAAGGCAATTTAACGTGCAGGTAAGATTATGGTGCCAGAAGCAGGACTTCCTGTGCTGGTATGCAGATCCTGCCATTAGCCATTTAACCCAGCAAAGTAAGTACCAAGTTCCTCAACTTCTATGTGCCTCAATTTCCTCCTTTGTATCATGGAATTATAAAAGCACTGACTTCATAGGGTTGGTATGAACATTAAATGGATTTATATGTACATATGCAGTAATTAGAACTGTTTGGTGCATAGCATTTGGTAATTTTTATCTATTTTAATTACAGATTCATTCTTTCATTAATCGCTTTATCTGTTGCAAGTGCCTTTCTCAGTGGTTTGCACTCATCACACATCAAAATAAAAATGATAATCCATATTTTTATGTAGAGGGAGACAGAAAGCAAGCAATGTGCATAATTACATCAACTGCATTATATGTTTGAGATACTAAGGGCAATGGAAAGAACTTAGAATGAGTGAGAGGGGACCTGGATTGGAAAGGACAGATTGCATTTTTTTCACAGTGTACTATGGAAAGCCTAGTTTAATTTCCATGAATAGCTTTTGGAGAGTTCATGAAATGACAAGAGATAGTATCTGACTCTGATAAGAAACTCTAAAAAGATAACAAAAAAGATAGGGGCTCAAATCTAATTTTATTTTAATCACTTAGTTTTAGTTTTCTATTTATTTTGTGCTGCTGGGGATCAAACCCAGGACCTCATGTATGCCAGGTGGGTTATTCAGCTTTCTGTCACTGGGATGAATACCTGCAAAAAATCAATTTATAAGGAGGAAGGGCTTATTTTGGCTCACAGTTTCAGAGGTTTCGATACATGGTTGCATGGTCCTCTTGTTTTGGGCAAGAGACAAAGAAATAGAGCAAGGGACAAAGAAAGCTGTTCACATCACGGCAGCCTGAAAGCAAGGGAGAAAGCGAAGGGGCCAGCATCCAAATGCCCTCCTCAAGTGCATGTCCCAAATGATCTACCCTCCTTCCACTAAGCCCTACCTCCTAAATGTTCCACTGCCTCTCAATAGCCCTGTAGAGTAGTGACCAGGCCTTTAGTAAATGAGCCTTTGAGGGATATTTCAGATCCAAACCATAATAATGGCCAAGTGCTCTACCATTGAACAATACTCTTAACCCTTGAATATAAATTTAGTAATAAAGACAAAGTATCATATACTTTTTCCTAACCCATTTATTTCAAATTCTATTCCTATCCATAGAAATGCTAATAATGTCATCACTGAACATTGGCTAAAAAGACATAATAAAATATGAGAATATACAATTGGGAAAATGAACATAACTTCCTTATTAAAATAAAAAGACATTTACTATCATAAAATCTCCATTGGCTTCTCCAGTTGCACCATTTTCAATTTAGTTTTCTTTTTTTTTCATTTCTATATAGTGCTATAAACAAGTTTAATGGTTCATAGCCCTCCAGATACATTTCATGCCTCTTTTTTTTGGTGGTGGTAGTGGTTGTTTGTTTGCTTTAAATTTTTCAACTGTTGATCTTGATTATTTTGCTGTAGAGATATGACATTTTCCCCCTTTAAAGACAATAAAGAAGATGCCACATTTTTGCTCCTGGGGTTTTTAGTAATGTTATCATTTTGCTTTTACAAACTTTAGGATGATAGTACATTATGTCTCTCTGTTCTACTACAATAATGATACCATGTGGGAATAAGGGAATTTGTAGTAAGCTGCATTTAAGAATGGCATGTGGAATTTTTCTGAAAGTAGCTAAACCTCTTGAAAAAAAGTTTAATTTATTGTTGAAGATCATCTTTGCTGCTGATAAAACAAAATACCAGAGGTCAATGTGTTGTTTAGGCTGTTGGAAAATCAAGCATGCCTAGCATTATAACTGCTTGTTTTTTTTGTCATCAAATCCCACTCTAACTATAACCATCTGGCATTTATAAAGTCAGCTTTTCAGGTGACAATATAAACACAAATCAAAAGTAATCATCAAAGAAAAGACTTGTAAAGTTGCCAAATTGATACCTATCTTTTTGTTCCATTTTCTTTTCTCCACTCCATCTTATTAATCACACATATTTTTAGTGAATCTAGAAAAGTAAGAGGTAGCACTGAAAAAACTACATGCTTGGCTTATCCAGGAAATAAGTCATTGATGGAAGGGCAAAGGTCACTGATGGACTTCTCCCTGCCAAGTATCTCTGTATATCTTGCCACACAAAAAACAAATGGTAACTTGTGATGGGTATATGTGTGTGTGTGTGTATTTATCATTCAGTAAATATTTCTCCATTGCACAGTCCTACACTGTGGCCAGCCAGTATTAAGGATTCCATGAGAACAAGACAAACATCATTTCTCCACTGACAGTCTTGGGTCTAGATGCAGGATTAAGCAATCACACTGCAGTATGATATGCACACCTTATTAGAGGAGGGAGAGAAGAGCACAAGGTCAGGACTTAAATGATGTGAGGGAACTGAGGGCAAAGCTGAGGTCTGTGGGAAGGGCAAGTGGTCTAGTGGAAACTGTGGCAGGGTGCAGTCAGGCAGAAGGAAAGTTAGGAGTGAATGGTGTTAGAAAGGAGATGATTACAAAATTGCAAACAATTTCAGACATGTACTAAAAAGGACCAAATTAAGAATGTGTGCTTCTCACTCAGTTTCAGCAATGGTTAATTCAGGGCCTATATGGTTTCAATTCTTTCCTCCCTTGCCTCTTTCCCCACCCCAGAATATTTTGAAGCAAATTCTCAACATAATATAATTTCATCTATAAATTATTCAAGTATGTATCTATGACATATAAAGGTTTTTTTTTAAGAATGACCATAATATCCTTATGATATCTAAAAATTAAGAAGATAGATTATGAAAATTGAATCCAATGTGAAACTCAGTTAAGTAATTGCTGTGGGGGGGCACTTAAAAAATCTGAAAGACACAGAAGTCATCCAATTTGCAACATATCACGTTGGTCCTAGTATTGAAACTGCAGTGAAGTAAGGACTATTCTGTATTTATGATGAATTTCAGTTGCTCATAGATATAGAGGAGGACCTATTTTATAAAACCACACAAATGCTTTTCTTTCTTTCACAAGCATGAAAAATGGACTATGTGGTTAAATGATGAATGTTGAATTTTAGTAGCACCATTTTAAAAAATATTCCATGAAGTCTCAAAAACCTATTGTAGCAAATACTACAATGGAAACTTGGAAATAGAATTGCAAACTGATAGAAAAATCAGGACAGTTTCCTGAATTTCAAGTTTGCACTTTGTAGTTCTTATAAATAGCAATGTGGGCCATATTAATGAAAATGATTATTTTCTAAAAGCCTAATACTAAGAAGCACTATGTAAAGTAAATATTATTTCCCATTAAAAAATGAAACAAAAACTAAAGCTGCTTAATGTTAAGAACACTGTTAAAGGTTATACAATAGTGTATAAGGAAATTAGAATGCAAATCCAGGAACCATGTAGTTACTTTGCAATCCATTGTTCCACATTTTATAAAAATATTCACATTTGGGGGCTGGGAATTCGATTAGTGGTAGAATATTTACCTGGCATGCAAGAGGCTCTAGGTTCAATTCTCAGCACCACAGAAAATAATATAATAAAATATCCAGAAGAGGAAAATATGCTATACTCTCTGAAAAAAATTTAGTTCTCTATTTCCAGGCTGCCTAAAGTTAAATGTTTACATTACTAAAATACTAAACTGCAGAATCCTTAGAATTCTAAATGTAACTTTTTCTCAGACAATGAGCAAAACATCCTGTTCTACTGACAAATGGACAGGCAGATTAGCCATCTCTTGTCATTATTTTTAATAAAAATTTTGAAGGAGGACTTAAGCTTTAAGGTTTGCTAATGAAGAACCACTGTGATTTCTAAAAACTGTACCCTTATAATAGACTCCATCCACAACCCACACTCCCAGAACTATTTATTTTTTATCAAGGTACATAGTCATAATTTGCATACAGATGAGTGAAAAGAAAATATTTTACTGTGAAAGTGGTTAATATTCAGGCCTTTTCCATTGTGGGCACTAGTGTTTAGTATAGGGAGCTGTGACAAACTAGATTAGAAATGCCAAAATTTGGGTAACATGAAAAATCGAATCAGCAGAACTACACTGTGAACATGCAGATGTGGGTCAATGATTCCATTTTTTCAAATAATACAAAAATATAAAAGACTATTCCCATGTTTGTTTTTAATTAGAGTAATTCTGATTTAAGAACTAAAGCTATATTACATATTTTGTTTATAGCTTGTGCTAGGCAGAATAATGGTTTTCCAAAAATGCCTATTTTGCAATCTCTGTAATTTATGCATATATTATATTATATGGCAGAAGGGACTTTGCAGATGTGACTAAGAATAAGAGCAGGATATTGTTCCATTAAATCACATGAGGCATTAAAACTGGAAGTGGGAGGCAAAACAGCAGGTCAGGGAGATGAAAGACATCGTTGGCTTTGAAGGTGGAAAAAAGCAACCAGAACCAAGGAATGGTGGCTGCTTCTAAAACTGGAAAAGACAAGGAAATACATGCATCCCAGAATTTATAGAAATGATTGATTTTTAGCCTAATGAGATCTCTGTCAAACTTTTGTCTTGGAGAATTGTAAGATAATAATAATAAATTTATATTATTTAAGACTCTAAAAGCAATTTGTTACAAGTGATAGAAAATTAACATAGAACTT
Organism: Geosciurus inauris; assembly: GCA_004024805.1. NCBI lineage: Eukaryota > Metazoa > Chordata > Mammalia > Rodentia > Sciuridae > Geosciurus > Geosciurus inauris. Next base: position 98,802 of record PVHX01001038.1, on the reverse strand, counting down.
AATAACTAACTTTTTATATTTTTGAATCTAAAAAGCCTATTATTAAATTATTTGAATAGCTATAACAGGTACATGGGACATATTCAACTGTGACGAAATGAGAGCATATCACCAACATCTCTCTCCCACCAGCAGGCAATTTCTTTTACTAGTATCTTTAATATCTTTCTAGAGTTATTTTATGCCCTCATAACATACAAACACACTCTCTCACACACATGTATTTATTTTAATTGTTGCCATATTAGAACTTACCCATACTCTTCATTTTGTCAAGCATGCTTTAAGTGTTAATTGCAGAAATTCTACTATTTAACCACTAGAATACAGATCCCTGCATTACATTATTAAGAATGTATCATGACCCAAAATGTCACCAGTGGCCCAGTTAACTTGACACTACTTTAATTAAAAATAGGGAACATTTTATAAGGCAATGTAATAATGATTACAACAAAATTATAAGGATAAAACACAATGATATATAATGAGATGCTTAATTAGACAAAGCAAAAAATCAGAGAGATGGAATAGTCTCTTGAGAAATCATCTAGATAAACAACTTTAATTTATAGAAAAGGAAATAGTCCTAGGCAAGTGATGAGAAACCCAAAGTTCACCCTCTGGTGAAAGGAAGAAAAGTATGTTTCTAGTCTTATGACTCCTGTTAATGTAGTCATTCTTCTACATTCTTCTTTTTCTTTTTATGACAGAAAATACATAAAGTTTAGAAAATTTATTGACTAATAAAATAGACAAAGAATGCTGCAATATGTGAATAAAGTTTTAAATTATTTTTAATAAAAAATATTTAGAAGCTGGGCATGGTGGAGTGGCGCATGCCTGTAATCCCAGCACTTTGGGAGGCTGAGATGGGAGGGTCACAAGTTCAAAGCCAGCTTTAGCGCCTTAGGTGAGGCAATAAGCAACTCAGTGAGACCCTGTCTCTACATAAAACACAAAATACGGCTGGAGGTGTGGCTCAGCAGTGGAGTACCCCTGAGTTCAATCTCCACTACCAAAAAAATATATATATATAGAGTCAATTTACCTTTTTGAAATAATCTAGGGACAGATTTACTATGAGATTGGAATTAATAGTGAACATTAATAGTGAACATACGATTATCATACCAAAAAAAATATATTTATAGTCAATTTACCTTTTTGAAATAATCTAGGGACAGATTTACTATGAGATTGGAATTAATAGTGAACATTAATAGTGAATATACAATTATCATACCAAAAAAATATATTTATAGTCAATTTACCTTTTTGAAATAATCTAGGGACAGATTTACTATGAGATTGGAATTAATAGTGAACATACGATTATCAGTATCTAGCACAGAAAATGCAATAAATGTGAGTTTCTTTACCCTTGCTGTCCCTTTAACAAATACTTCCTCTTTGCTTATTCCAATGGTGTTTTTGGAAATTTTGACATCTTACTCATTAGTGAGAATTTCAGTAAATAAAACAAACAGACAAAAAGGAAAAATAAGCCATGTAAGTTTAAACAATTTAAAGATTTTTTTAAAAAACATTTTTTAGTTGTTCATGGACCTTTATTTATTTGTCCATTTATTTATATGTAGTTTGAGGATTTAATCCAGTACCTCACACATGCTACCCAAGCGCTCTGCCTCTGAGCCACAACCTCAGAAAGCCCCTGAAGCTTTTTTAATGCTTAAGTTTTAGAGGAAAAAAATTGAGAAATAAAAATTTTGGATTGAACTATAATCAATCTTCCTTTCTTGTTTGTACCAGGATTAAGCACAGGGCCTTGCTCATGCTAGGCAAGTACTCTACCACTAGTCATACCCCAAGCCCATTTTAAAATTTTAATTTGAGAATAAAGCCAACTAATTTGCTTAGGCTGGCCTTGATCTTGTGATCCTCCTTCCTCAGGGTCTTAAGTAGCTGGGATTTACAGGTATGTGCCATCACTCTGTGCAACATGGAATCTTTGTCATGTTCTTCTGACACTCAGAATTTGTATAGTGAGATATTAAAATCTAGGCAAGATTAGCTGATGATTCAAATTTTCTGAAATGTAACATTTTTGTTCCTAGATAATATTCGGATATTTCATAGTGTTTTAAAAATATAACATTCTGCATAGGACTGTGAGAATGAAGTATTTTTTATCTTCTTGGTGATATAGCTTTGTTCAAGAATAAACCACTCTCAAATTATAAATTATTTGTAAATCATCTCATCATATTTTATCCTGTAGCTTACAAAGACTGAGCAGAATAAATTTTCAACACAAGAAATGGCAAAGAATGGAACCATGAATGAGTTATCATTAGTCTTCACACTTCCTCAGTTATTCATCTGGACAATATTTAATGAGTGATTACCATATGATTGATACAGACAACTGGAGATAAATTGGTGAACTCTTTACTTTTGGAACCTATAATCAGAGAAATGAAATTATGAACTTTAACTTGGAAATGCATTTGGTAAAGAAGGCACAAGAAATGTATGTGACTCAGAATAGGTGTTCAATAAATGTTTATCATTATTATTTCTTGTCTATAAAAAAGCAAAAAATAACTGTCATAACTGAGAAGTAAAGTCCCTTGTGTTACTCAGGAAATGCTGACAGAGTAATGAACACAGATGAATCTGTCAATCTGTTAAGTCAAAAGTTATTTGTTATATTCACTCTCCTACTTATCTTGTGATTTTTTGACCTCAACAATGAAAACTATAGAGCATTGAAGAAAGAAACTAAAGACCTTAGAAGATGAAAAGACCTCCTATGCTTGTGGATAGGCAAAATTAATACTGTGGAAATCATAATACCACAAAAGTAATATACAGATTCTATGCAGTCCCCATCAAAATGCCAATGGCATTCTTTACAGAACTAGAAAAAAAAAAGTCCTAAAATCAATTTAGAAGGGAAAAAAAAAGACCCAAAATAGCCAAAAAAAAAGCAATGTTTAATGCATCACAATACTGGACTTCAAATTATACTACAGGATTCTAGTAACAAAAACTGCATGGTACTAGCAAAAAAACAGATACATAGGCAAATGGTATAGAATAGAAGGCACAGAGACAAACCCACAGTAATCAAATCCTTAATAAGGGTGCCAAAGTATACACTAAAGAAAAGATAGCCTTTTCAACAAATGGTGCTGGGAACACTGGTTATCCATACGTGGAAGAAAGAGACTTAGACTCTTATCTCTCACCTGCATGAAAATCAACTCAAAATCGATGAAAGTCCTAGGAATTAGACCAAAAACTATGCAACTCTTAGAAGAAAATGTAGGGTCAACATTTTAGCATGCAGGCAGGGGCGAAACTTTTTCAGCATAATCTTGTAAAGCTCAGGAAATAAAGCCAAGAGTGGACAAATGGGATGCCATCAAATTAAAAGTTTCTGCACAGCAAATGGAAGAATTAAGAATGTAAAGACAGAACTTATAGAATTAGAGAAAATCTGTGCTAGCTATTCTTATGACAGAAGTTTAGTATCTACAATATATAAAGAACTCAACACTAAGAACAAAAACCAAAATAGCCCAATAAATAAATGTGCAAATAAATTAAACACTTCTCAAAAGAAGTATTAAAAATGGCCAAAAAATACATGAAGAAATGTTCAACATCATTAGCAATTAGGGAAATGCAAATGAAAACTACACTGCAATTTCATTTCATACCACTCTGAATGGCAGTCATCAAGAATAGAAAGGATTATAAATGGAGTAGATGAAGGGAAAAGGAATACTTTTACATTATTGTTAGGATTGTACATTAGTACAGCCACTGTGAAAATCAGTATGAAGGTTCCTCAAGAGACTACGTATGGAACCAACATATGACATAGATATACCATTCCTTGGTATTTATCCTGAAGAATTAGAGTCATCATACTATAATGGCACATGCATACTCATGTCTATAGGGGCACAATTCAGCATACCCAAACTATGGAACCACCCTAACTGTCCATCTGTAGATGACTGGATAAAGAAAATGTGGTAGGTGTACACAATGGAATTTTATTCAGCCATAAAGAAAAATTAAATTATGTCATTTGCAGGAAAATAGATGGAACTTGAAAACATCACATTAAGCAAAATAAGCCAAATTCTGAAGATTAAGGGTTGTGTGTTTTCTCTCATATGTGGAAGCTACAGAAGCAAAAGGAAAAGACAGGTGGTGGTGGTGGTGATTTTATGAAAATTAAAGGGAGATCAGTAGAATAGAGGAAAGGACAAGGAAACACGATCAGGGGAAGGAAGGGGAAGTGCTGAGGAGTTATATAAGACAAATTACATTGTTCTATTGTGTGCATGTATGAATAAGTGACCATACCCACCATTATGTGAAAATATAATGCACTAATAAAAATGTGTAAAAATGTTCTGTACATGTATAATGACATAGGCAAGATACTGAAGGGTCAGAATAAGAGGTTTTGCTAAGGAAAAAAAAATATATATATATATATATTTGTGTATGTGTGTGTGTGTATAAAGATTTGTGTGTGAAATTAATTGTTGTTTTAAAGAAAAGTGACAAGTGGATGCTTGTTTTCCCCACAATTAGGTCAAAATCCATGTGGTCTGTGAAATGCTCCATCAGAAAGCCAGTCCTACACTATTTGACAGCATATTAGTTAGTTGATTGAAATCAATATATGCCCCCAATGACCTGTATACAGAAAATTCCATGCAAAGATATTGAATACACTTACAGAAATGGGATTTGAATGACCAAAGCATAAGACCAAATAGGTACACAGAGTTATAAAAGAATATGAATATTTTCCCAGGATGATGGCAGTTAATTTTACCACCTTATTCTTTTCAAGATACTTTAAAATATATCATTGTATAGAACGAAACTGCCTGTAGTGAAATTTTGACAACTCCCCTCTGTGTGCTAAAATGCTGTCAGCTGAAAAATCTGAACTCTTTTGTGCAAATTGTTCTTTTTTGACAGATTTATCCTACTTTTATGTTTGCAGTCTTAATCAAAGGAACTCGGAAAAAGAACTTAGCTTTACACTCAAAGAACAGGAAGCACTGTAGTCATAATTTGGAGGTACTAGGTATTCATTTATAGTTACCTATAAAAGTGAAAATTGTCATAGAAGTGAAAATATTCATAAAGTAATAGTATAGAATTTCATCGATTTAAAGATACTATATACAAGATTTTAATAGAAGTATAGCTGTATGTTTTCCTGTATTTAGACACAGATATTTTCATATTTCTCAAAAGGATATTATGTTGCATTTTTGTAATTTAACATAAAATTAAATGAATCATGTTTTTTTTTTTTGCAAGACTTAAGTTAAAACCCAGGGTCTCATAAAGGGACAAGTGCTCTATAACTGAGTCATATACCCATCTCTTGGTTTCCTTTCCTATATGAAATATGTCGCTAAATTTCAAAGCACTTACTAAAAAAAAAAAGAGTGGATAAATGAGAAATATCACAGTAAAAGAATAGATGACTAGAGCTTGCTCTTACATAACAGACTCACATGAATGGAGAAATATTTATCTGATAATACGTACCAACTGAAGTTCATTAAAATTCTAGTGAATATCTAAAATGTGGGTAAGAAGAAATGTGGGAGACAACAGAATGAAATTCATAGTTGGGAATTTCAAGATCAATCTTAAAGAGTAACTTTGCTTCCTCCATAATTCTAGGTTTGCATGATTTTTTTCAAATGACTTATGCATGAAATATCAAATATAACTAATTTAAAATTATATATTGCATGCTTTAACAAATACTTCATCTACTGAGAAAAATTTTGACAAGTATCACTGAGGAATTTTCATAGTTTTTTCACTTGAATGCTTTAAAGATGGTCATTGACACAAAAAATGTTAAATAGGAATGTAAATGAAAAAATTCTGGATATCATAGTATTACTCTTTTACTTCAGGCTTCAAATAAATAGTATCCAATCAATATTTTAGCTTGCATCAAGTGGGATTAAAAATGGTAATCCTTATTCATAAAGGATTTATCTTTTAAGATTCATATTTGGGGACTCAAGCAAAGAAAAAATAAAAATGAATTCAAGGATATGTTTATATAAACACAGAACTTCTACCTAATATAAATGTAGGTTTTTAAAAACTGTGTACAAGAAGTATATGTCTATAGCATTCCTATGTTTCAAGATCCATATAGTCTTAATTATTATTAATCTTGCAGCTCAGTGGTAGAGCACTTGCTTAGCATGCATCTGGTCTGGATTTGATCCTTATCACAATAAATAAATAAATATATAAATGAACATAAATAAAATATTTTAAAAATTTAAAAAGAAGCCAGGGTGTGGGGCAGTGGTAGAGCCCTTGCCTACTATTCTTAAGGTTCTGGGTTCAATCCCAATGCTGAAAACAAAAAAAGTTGGGGAGGGCTTATTCTCCAGTAGCCCCTAAAATCTAATAGGGGAGTCCATCACACAGGTTTGGCTACTCAAAGAGTGTGTGTCACATATTAGAAGGCACTATCAGATTGTTCTCTGGAACTTGCCACTGCACCTAGAGAGAAGGAAACCTCTTTTATGAGAATTTGAGGTCCATAAAAATAGAAAATTGAAAATGCCTCTCAGACATCCAATTGAAAAAAAAAGTCAATGAGAAGAAGCAGAATTTAGGGAAGGAATGAGACAGAGAGTTAATAACAGAATATGAACATTTTAGTTCTGAAGCCAGTCCCACTCTTTGGAAGTCCAATTATCTAAGAGATACATTTCCTTATTTTAGCTCTAGATAATTTGGGGGGGGAGGTACTGGGAATTTAAGGGGGCATTTAACCACTGAGCCACATCCACAGCACTTTTTTGTATTTTATTTAGAGACAGGGTCTCACTGAGTTGCTTAGAGCCTTACTTTTTGCTGAAGCTGGCTTTAAATTTGCCATCCTCCTGTTTTAGCCTCCTGAGCCACTGGGATTACAGGCGTGGACTACTGTGCCTGGAAGCTCTAAATAATTTGAACTGGGATTTTCTCATGTTAAAACAAAAGTAACTTGATTAATACTGTGTGTGCAAACATGGATGTGTGTCTGGGAAGCAGAAGTACATGTATTTTTCTTTTAACAAATGCACACTATAAAATGAAATAAATCACTTCAGTGCTTTCCTTAGCTATTCAAAAGTTTACTGACATGGTTTTAATTTAATTAATTCCGTTACATATAACTCAAATAATGCATTTTAATATATTAGTTTTTGTTTGCTTTATTTGTTTCAGTACTCAGGATCGAACCCAGCAGTGCTCCAACTCTCAGCTACATCCCCAAACCTTTGTATTTTATTTTGAGACAGGGTCACACTACTTGTTCAGGCTGGCCTTGAACTTGTGATCCTCCTGCCTCCATCTCGTTAATTGCTGGTATTATAGATATGTGCCACCACATGCAGCTAATACATTGTTTTTTTAATGGAAATATTTGGGTGGCTAGTATATGATCTTTTCAAAATTATATATTACCAATGTTTCTAAAATTCTCATTAATCAGCAATAAGGAAGAGGTAATGTAGAAATTTCTGACAGAAATATCTGCAAATAGAGAATAAAGAAACTTGGTATATCACTTCAGATGAAGTGAAAGAAATACATTATTTTCCATATATTCAGAGACCATGAAATTACATCCATTTCTGGAAAATTAATTATGTTAAAGACAATATTTGAGTATTGTTAAGTCTAAAGCATTTTAGAGACATCAGGCAGTGAAGACTTTTAACAAATCCTACTATGAGCTGAATCTATTGTACAGCAATGCTGGATTTCTTGTTGCATCCTCCACTGGCACAGAGTAACAATGACGTCTTAAACAACAAGGTTTCATAAAATTTCCACCTCTTTATTTTTCGATTTCACTGCAATAGTGACTTAGAATACCATAGTTCAAAGTTCTACCCATGAGAAGCTATGGTTTCAATGAAGGGATGCTGTTTTTGCGTTTCATTCTACTGCGTGATACCTTACTTCCTTGAGATGAATGTCGATTCTATTTAAAGAAAAGGATGAACATGAGGAGTTAAGTCATTCAATTTCATTAAAAATATGTTCCATGTTATGATGCACATCAACCATTGCCTCTTATCATCAATATTTTACATGATGTACTGAAACTATCCTCAAATAACTCTGATGTTCTAAATGCTATAAACACAGATAAATGTAATCTCAAGAAGAATAACTGCATTAACCTATCAAAAGCTATTACCTATAGCATTCACTTTAACAATGGATTTATCAAGAGGGCTTTACCAAATTCTAATTGCTTTCTTTGTGAAAATAAATGTTTTTTCAAGTAGACTGTGCAGAAGAACCATGAGGTTTACCCACAGGTGAAAACCAGAAAAGTGATGTTTACTACTGATGCTTTGCACCATCTGTCACAGAACATTGAGGGGACATTGTACTAAGGAAGGTTCCAGGCTACTGGAGGAGCTTCTTTTCAACCTTCTAATCAACTTAAACAGTTCATTAAGTGGGACAGGAGAGGTGTCTCTATAAACCAGGTGTAAAGGAGATGAGTACTGAAACTGACTGAGGAAGTACAGCTGGTCATGAAAGCAGCATTTCATAAAGTGTGCTTTTAAAAGAAAAAAAATAAATCGTGAGAGCAGATTCACTCTCTTGATAACATTATATACATGGAGGGATGATTTTCATGAAAACCTCCTTATGATTATGCTTGATGGTTTACAATTAGATCTGACACTGAGAATCTCTACAGGAGTTTATCATGAAATATCACCATTTATGACAAACCATTAAGAGAAACTCTATTTTTAGCAAAGGATAAAAATGTCTAACCAAGCATTGTTGGTTACTTCCTAGGAAAATCCCAAGAGGATTTTTAAATTTAAGTAGGTTCCTTAACAAAACAACTCAGAGGCTTCCTAATTCTACCTATAACCTAATTCTACCTGGGCCAATTATTTTCAATACACCAGTTACCAGACATTAACTTTCTACACAACACCTGCATTTTGCTCTGTTGTGGCTGGATACTTCATGTAAAGTATACCTATATAATGGCCACTCTGCTTTTTTATCAAGAAACCAAGTGAAAATGATGAAGTAGATACTAATGGACCTGAACACACCCATTAAAATAATTATCTGACAGGTTTTCCCAGGTTTTCTTAGTGTTCAAAATGTTACTCAAGGCTCCAAAAGAGCAAGCATTCCTACCGAATCCTGTGCTGATAGCTCAGGTCCCACATCAACTATAGTCACTAGAGAATACTTTTTTTTTTTTAAATTTTTTCTGGTTGTGGATTAACCTTTATTTATTCATTTATTTATATGCGGTGCTGAGGATCGAACCCAGTGCCTCCCACATGCGAGGCAAGCGCTTTACCACTGAGCCACAATCCCAGCCCAAGAGAATACTTTAAGAAAAGCATACATCAAGGCATTTATAGACATCTTTAAATAGACATGTTTATACCTCATATATAAACAATATGTCCACATATTTGTTTTCCTGTTGCTGTTTCATTCCCTTGTTCACCATTACTAGATTACTAAGATAGTCAATTTTTACTAGACATTACAATGTAAGCTAAAATAGGTTTCAGTAACTCCAAAAAAGTCATGTTTCCCAGAACATATGAGGTTCAGTGGTAAGGCCTTGTGAGCCATGGTTATGACACATCACAATGTTTAAGAGACACAGGACCTTGTTCTAACTCTCATGATATCACTTAAGGACACTGTGGCTTGCATATATTAATATATTAGCTTCGGTTTCTTCATCTATTACAGTAAATAATAACAATCCCTTTTCTTTGGACTTTGTGAGGGTTTAAAATAATCTAATATCCAGACTGCCTCTTATGCAAGTGCACAAACGTTTAATTACTGCTATCATCATTGCTTTCATCTTCACTATCTCACTGTGCTTGCCTCTGAGACAATGAGACAATACCAGCAAAGTTAATTAAATCCCACTGAGACATGTGGTATTTTAGCTTGGTGATTAGGAGATAGCAGTTGAAGATGATATTTTTGGTTATGATCGGTGCACTATCTTTGTTTGGGAAAACTTGAACAAGATGGTTAGCCTCTGCCAGCTTCCACGTCCCTGTTTATAACAGGGGATATTGGTGGACATTTCATAGGGCAAGGGACTGCAAATCATAATATGTGGACAAAATCACCTCAGATTGATTTCACATGGCCTGTTACAGATATCAGAATAGTTTCTCTATTCCAATGGTTTAGAAGAAGAAAAAGATCAGCAATACAAAAAGAAAAAGGAAAAAGAGGAGGATGCCATGGAGGAATACCCACATTACCGATGTAATTCTCAAAGACAAAATTATATAATTATTTTGGATATTGAAGGAGCCAACATATAAACTATATTAAGTGAAGGACATGGCATAATGGTACTTATTCTTTCTACTCACCTTCTAAGACTTCATGTAAAGACTACAGTACCAGAAGTCTACTGAAAAATTTTTGTGCCATCTTTAAGTGATGACATGTAAGTATATGATTTCCTGAACTCATTAGAAAGAACCTTCCGAAAGAGTTCGTTCTATAGTTAAAGAAACAGACTAAGTATAACAGAGAAAGATGGAAAATATAATCTTTGGCAGGAATTATTTGGCAAAATAGTTTACACCATTTTGTTTCATATAGCTGGAGACAGTAATGCATCAAAGATGTCCATTTCAGAGACACACACACACCCATGGAGAAAAGTATTACTGCTGTTGCTGTGTGTGTACCTATCATTTGCTCAATTTTATCATGAGCCACAGTCACAGACTATGGGACTCAGAGAATGAATGTCCATTGTGATTTGGTATGATTTTATCTCTGGGAAGTCCTTAAACCTAGTAGTTGTTGATTGTCACTCTCTGCTATTTTATTACTAATCAGTATAACACAAGACAATAGAGTAGGAGTTTGTAAAATGCTTCCGGAAAAGCATGCTACTGATTTTGTCCAAAAGTGGAAATGAAACAGAAAGTGAATGAAGACGAAGACACATTTTCTACAAATCATTTAATTAACCTCATCCTCCCTTGCCAAATGCACAAGAAGGCTAAGGCTTCATATTTATTTATTTATTAGTACGAGGGATTGAACTCAGGGGTACTCGACCACTGAGCAACATCCCCAGCCCTATTTTGTATTTTACTTAAGAGACAGAGTCTTACTGAGTTGCTTAGCACCTTGCCTTTGCTGAGGCTGGCTTTGAACTTGCGATTCTCCTGTCTCAGCCTCTCCCAAAGTGCTGGGATTACATGCGTGCGCCACTGTGCCCCGCAATCCTTCCTATATTAATAGATGGATAGGATCTTGTGATTTTTCTGAAAGTCACAAAGCAAGCTTATTGAAAAATTAATCAGATAATCATACCACATTAATTATTTAATATTAATATGATATGGCTGCTGGTATATACATTGAACATGAAAGAGAAAATTACAACATCTGTTACGAAATGAGAATTCGTTTCCTTGATATTCACATTTAATCTAGAAAAGAATATGTGTTGGTGGGTTTTTTTCTCAAACACATAAATATTTAGACTAAACATACATTATTTTTTGTTTTGCAGTTGTTTTGTGTAAAAATAAACTGTTATAAAAGATAATATGAAAATGAGGATAATAACAATGCTGATTAATTCTTGAATATTTAATTATGTGCTAAACTCTATTAGCATTTTATAATCTCATTTTAATCCTCATAATAAATGAAGTTGTAAAATCAATGTGGCAGTGGCTATACTTGTTCCTACTTTACCAATGAGGAAACTAAGTCGTAGTATAAAAGTTGTTTCATTTTTTTCCCCTATAATCTGCCTCAAAACTGTGATAATAGAGAAAATGTGACCCCAAAGTTAGTAACAAGAACTAGTATTTAGAAATATCATACAGTAATGAACTTCCTTATTTATTTAAAATTAAATAATCAATATTTTGAAGTATTAGTCATCATGGCCCAGAAAGTCTGTGATATCTTTCTTGGGCACCATAATTTGAACCAAAATTGGAATTTTCTTATAATATAAATTGATCATGCCTAGACTTTCTGGAGAGACAAGCTTTTTTTTTTTTTTTGATGGTGCTAGGGATTGAACCCAGCATGATTTTGTGCATGATTAGGCAAATACTCTACCAACTGAGCCATTTCCCTAGCCCAAGAGGAAAGCTTTTGAAGAACTAAAAGAAGGAAAGTACCATCTCGCTTCTCTTGAATTGCTCATGTCAGGGGTAAAAAGCAATGGCAAGAAACCCTTTTGTTCTTTGGGGAGGCTGTGTTTGTCGTATTGTGTTTTCGAGGCAAGGGCAGAGCCAACTTGAGAAGAGAAGAGAAGGTGGTAAATGTACAGGCAGAGGGAAAACCACTGTGCCACAAGATCACCTTGTTCAATTACAAAAACCCAAATACAGAAAGGACAAACTGCAAACAGCCTGTCTCTGTGTTTCTGACCTTCCTTCCTTCCTTTTCTTCTTTTACTGCTTTTTACCCCCCTTGTGGAATCTGTGTCTACTGTCATAGAATCAAATACATCAATGATTAAACTATCCCAAATAAAAATTCAAATAATATTGATAAGTAATTAACCTATTTAAAAATATTGTATAAAATCTATGATGAAAAATTTAAAAAAATCAATGGAGCATCTTAATATTAGCATGAAAAGAACTGAAGAATCAGGTAAGTCTTTTCTAAGTCTTAACAGGTCTGTCATCAACAAATAGATACTGAATCCATATAATATGTTAAATTAGTGATTTTCTAGCCCCATCACCCCAGAATCAACATTCAGGGAACTAATTCTATAAGACCTTGCTCTTAGTTTCTGATTTGACCCTCTCATCTTCCTTCCAGGTAGACAGTCTTTCCATCAAGACTCACTGAGATAATGAGGCACAGGCGAAAATAACATGTATATGAGGATTTCAAATTGTGATGTAGAATCTGCCCTAAGAGGCTTTGTTCCAACAGAGGCAGTACAGACAGAGGGTCCTTCCCATATAGTAGAACAGGGGCCACAAGTGATTCACTATGTTAAAACAACCAGGTTTGTGGAGCTAGATAAAAACAAGTGATATAAACAGGATCTAACTACAGTTGAATTTTCTAACAGATTGAAGAATAATTTATTTGGAAGAGTAAAATTTCAAATGACCCTTTTAAAAAGAGTAATAGCTCCACTGGATTTCTCAATGAAATATGCACACTTCTACCAAATAAGCAGCTCCAGTGAAAAACTGGAAAATATTCATCTGCAGGTGGCAGTTGATAAGCTGAAAAAATGGTTTGTTTTATCCACGTTTTATTTTCAAAGTTTGCATTTTGCACATGGGAGTGCATGCATGCACACACTCACATTCTAGACACAAAGAGTTGAGTTCAAATGATTCACTCAAGTCATATCTGAATGAAAGGAATGAAACAAGAATTCTAATTGGTAGTTTGTCTCTAGTCATTCTCGATATGTTCTCTTTAAATCTTTTAAGCACAAAACTGATTTTTTTCATTTAAAAAAAATAACTGTCATTTTCTTTTTGATATACAAAAAGATCCTATGCATAGCTCTTCAGTTGTTCTTCTGTAGTTGTAGATAAAACAATTCATGTAAAATGCATGTATTGCATAGGAATTTTCTCAGTTGCTAGGCAAGAAAAGAGGTTAAGAGATAAGAAGTTATTCATGTGAGAGCAATTGTGAAAGCAATAGCAGTAAGTGACTTTCTTTAGAATAATGTGCAGTTAATACCTATGCTCCAAATGGTCATTAGTTCACAAGCAAACATGAGAGAAGACTGAAGGAGCCATCACCTAATGGTTTACCTCATTTAGACTCTATGACTTACAAATGAGCAAGTGCCTCTTACAACACTGCTACCCTATTCTCTAAGCACGTCAATCATCACCAAGTGCATTTGAGTTCCTCTTCACTAAGAATATCACCACAGGCAAGTGAACAATCACTTGCCTTGCCTTTCCAGGAGCCTCAATAACAGGAAGCTTTATTTGTTTCAAATTGGAAGAAACAGACACATAGAAATGAATCATGGCTGTACAGAAATGAATTCATGGGAAAACATCACATTCATTACTTAAGAAGAGACAGGTGTTCTCTTTTTTTAGATTAATTGTGTTAAAAATGAACCAATTTGTTCTTTTTAGAAAGTATTACAAGCAAAATTTCTTTCCTTTTTTGCTTATGTTAGTAAAGAACATCACAAAGGTATGAACTCCCAAAGATGAAGAAATACTTAAGATAATGTGTTGTAATAATTCATCCACTTATGTCCTTACCTTTTGAGGACAAAATGACCCTCTGGCTAATGTCCAGATGACAATAATTTTTTTTTATCTCTCCACTGGTAAATGAATTTATAAGTGGAGGAAATGACAAAATACATTTATTTGAGTATTGTCAACTAAACTAGGTGACATGTTTAAGCCTCTTTCAGCAACAAAAATAAATGTGATCTGCTTGGTTCTCTCAAAGGCAATATAACCTTATCAAATAGGATGATGTCTGTGTAAAGTTAGTCATAAAATCATGGAGATGGTACCTAGCATCTCTTATTTTAAATATTCTTTAATTGTAGATGAACATAATACCTTTATTTTATTTATTTATTTTTATGTGGTCCTGAGGATTGAACCCAGTACCTTGCATGCGCTAGGGAGGCGGCTCTACCATTGAACCCAGCCCACCTAGCATCTTTTTTATAAAATAAGTTTCCTATGATTCCATGAGCTGGTCATTATTTGCTAGAGATTTATTCTACCTTTGCAGAAAAATTTACTTGTATTTAAATTTTTTTTCTTAGTTTTAGTGTTCTTCATTTCTGGAATTAAATACTCAGAAAGTACTCTCATTCACAGTACAGACTTAAGTAAAATAATGACTACATGTGTGTTTATGATTCAGACCATATGTGTGTTATGATTCAGATCATATTTCTTATGATAGTTTTCATGGAGCTAATCATAAAAGTGATAGGAAGTTAAGAAATTAAATTGTAGAACTGGAATTACTGTTCTCAGTTTTGGAAATATCTGGTGGAGACCACACTGAGAGTGGGAATGAGAATGGCAGAGAAGTATGCTGAGGCTGGAGGCAATTAGTTGTTCAAGAAAACAGACAGGTAACAATCTTGGTAGTTAAACCAGACTAGTAGTCCTGGTTTCCAGTCTTCCAATGCTTAAAGGAGAGACACACTTCCATCAGAAACAGTGACTCACACAGCAGTCACTCTCAACAGGTGATGTTCTTCAGGATGAGGAGATTTCAGAATCTGAACGTATATTGGGGTCACAATAATACCTTCATTCCCCACCTCCCTGGAACCTAGAGAATCAATGAACAGAGCTAAAACAATGACAGTAGGATTCATACAAAATTTCCCTCCTCATCCCCTCTCCCTTCCCTTCTTCCTTCATTCTATCACCAATGTAATACCCAAGAGTTTAAAGAAAATGGAATAAAATCAAGTATTTTAGAGTGTCAACATTACTCAAACCTCTTTTCTTGCTTATTTTAAAGAAAGACAAAAATGCTTATACCAGTGTAAACAAAATAATTTATAATTGCATAAAACATGTACAGCCCACTACTTGATAGAATCTGAGTGATATTCCCAAAATACAGTTTGGAAATTTGTTCATAATGACAATGTTTATAAATTATAGACAATTAATTCCATTTTACATCATCATAGTAAAAATAACCTATTTATTTTGAAACCAGAAATTTAAACATGAAACATGGAATGGGTAGAAAACCACAAGCATAAGAATAACGTGGAGTTACCAAGGAAAAGTTAAAGTTAACTTTGCCATATCAAAAGTAAGGTATAAAAGTTATAGAAGTGATCCTTCTGAAAAGAATAAAATGTGTCTTAAATGTTTTAAGTGCTTAAGTACTCTCATTTAGGTAGGAAATTCAGCTATTCAGAATGACTCATTTAAGGGATTCAAATAGGGAAAGTTTTATTCTATTTTTAATAACAGGTGCTAAGAAAAGGGCAAGTTCATTTCTGCATTTGTACTTTACATTTTACATTCCAGTTTTGATTATGCAACACTTTTCCAGTGACTTCTTTGGAACATTTAGTATTGGAGTTACATAATGTATGTTCTAATATATGAATATATTTTGGTGAAAATGAAAATAATTAAAAATTAATTACATTTTGCTAATAATAAAGATTAATTTCTTTCCTTAGAGAATTCTCTGAAAGTCGACCATCAGACCATCAGTCACTTTATTAAAGTACCAATTAAATACTTAAAAGTTCAAACTTGCCAATTAAAAGAAAGTTTCCTATGCTATTACTTTGCATATAATCTCGGATGCATAATTAGGAAATCCAAACGGAAGGTAGTACATTTTCAGTTCTGAAGAAAACACCACAAAGTTTAAAGTGAATAAATCTGTATATAACTGCCCACATATTTAACAAATGGAACAAAAAATGAGCATCAGTACCATCTGGGAAACCAGAATTGCTGGAACTTGATTGACAGCACAGAGTTCTCCCAGGGGTCATATTTTCAGCTACTCAGTGGACATATCCTCCTGGAAATCCACTGACACTTTAAAGTCAAACACAACCCAAACTTAATTATCAGCTTTTGTGCCCCCAGTTCCCAGAATGATTTTCCTCCTGTACTGCTCCTATTTATTTTTCAAGTATTCATCTTCTATTAATTTCTTTAACTGGCACACAAAAATTGTACATATTTATGGGGTACCATATGATGTTACACAAAGACATTGTAAAATGTCCAAATAAGGGTCAACCCATCTATCTCCCCAAACATTTATGATTTATTTTTGATGAAAACATTCAAAATTCTTTCTTTTAGCTTTTTAAAAAATATACAGTATATTATCACCTTACTGTGCAACAGAACATAAGACATTATTTTTGCTACTTAAATTTTAAAACTTAAAAATAGAACTAATTTAAGATTCTATAACTGACAACTTAATTTTAAAATATATATGTATATACACAGATATATATGTATACATATACAGTAGAGGAGACATGGATTGATGTTTCAGACAAATAAATCATATTTTAGAAAGTTCTAGTTAGTTTCTTTAGCAATAAGCTGATGAATCAATGGAAAAATATAGGTGATTAAACTTTAATATACTCTCTGTCTACATTAAAATAGGCTTGTATTTTGAATAAATCAGATGTAGGCTCAAATCTTGGCTCTTAAGTTTACCAACTATATGGTTATGAGGACAATTTGACCTTCTATATTCCCAGTTTTCTTTTTTTTTTTTTTTTTTTTGGAACTGGGGATTGAACTCAGGGGCACTCGACCACTGAGCCACATCCCCAGCCCTATTTTGTGTTTTATGTAGAGACAGGGCCTCACTGAGTTGCTTAGCGCCTCACGGTTGCTGAGGCTGGTTTGAACTCGCGATTCTCCTGTCTCAGCCTCCCTAAGTGCTGGGATTACAGGCTTGAGCCACCGCGCCTGGCTCCAGTTTTCTTATCTATAAAGTGGGCAAAATAAAACCTAGCAGCTCACTGGAGAAAGGTCCAAAAATTTTAGTGACTGATGTTGATAGTCAAGTCACCTCTCCATAGATCAAAGTATGTCTCTGTTGGATCCAATTCTGAGAATGGGAAGAGAAAAGGAAATAAAAAATCTGAGAACTGTATCATCAAGATACATGGCTGAAAATTAATGATGTTCAGACTGGAGAAGAAAAGATGACTAGAGGGTATCAATAAATTTGTAATCAACCACAATATTTAAAGGGAAGTGGAATTATTAGATTCTGCTTTAAAGTGAAGTAGGGAATTTTTTTTATCATCAAAATTTACAGTGAAATATATTATGTTATTGTAAGAAAGAACTTAAAACAATGGAAGCAATTCTCAAAAAAGTAACCTATATCATATCAAACAGGAAGAGGATGGCGGTCTGCACAAAAATTATGGCACTTCTTTCTGCATAGGGAAAGGGATTGGATAATTAACACTTAATTATTCTATCAACTTTAATATTTGGTAGCTCTATAGCATATATATAATAGCATATGTACACATATATATCACATAATCATTTATAGAAATAGATTATTGCTAAAGAAATTATGGCCAGATATCAAATTGTGTGGATGAACTTTTACCCTCATTACTTTCTTCACTTTATTTTCTCCATTGTTTTTCTTGGGCTTCCCCAGTTTTACTTTATGTGTTTGTAATATACCAGTGTAAGCCAGCTTAAACCTGTTCTGGGGCTTTTTGAAGTGATGGAATTGTTGTATCTTGACTGTTTTGATGCCTTTATAACTGTATGATTCTGTTAAAATTTTTGAACCCTGTAGTAAAATAGGTGCATTTCACTGTAAATAAATACTTCAATATTTAACAATGGAAAAATCACTTTTAAAATAAGGTATTAACAAATAAATAAAATAATGTATCTTTCAAGTAGTTCTAACAAGGTTTCAAATACTGCTAAATTACAAGAAAAATACAATACTTTGTAATGGGTTTGTTCTGGTTATTACCTTCCATTGGATTTTTTTTTTTCTCCCTTCACAGCATAAACTAATACTAAAGTTTCTGGAACAGTCTTTATGGTGTTACTGTATAATACTATAAAGAACATGCAATAAGATTTCCAAAGTACTTGGTCCAGCAAAGTATTATCAAATCACAGACTATGAGTTTGGATTAATACTGCATGTGTCTATGCTTTCTTAACCATAAATCTACTCTTAATATTTACTAAATGCTGGGTTATTTGAAAGATTATGAGGATATTTGTAATCTTTACAGAATTTCAGAAGGTCCAATAATGCCTGAATAGCATATGCAAACTAGTAGTAAAGAATAATTTATGTAATGTGATTTTTAAGCTTTTAAGGAAAAAATATGTTTTTCAATTATAGAACCCCACTGTGCTAATACCTCTGAGACACAGTATCAATAACAATACATCCCAGGAAATGGGGCTACGTCATCAAGCAGAGACCTCAAATCACCCACCTTCTCCACTGGCAGCCAGGAACCTTTTTATCCTCATTACAGAGTTCTCTCTTTCTTTTAACTAAGACTTTCCCTCACCTATTGTGTGCACAGAATGTTTGTCTCTGGTTCTATATGACCTTCCTAGGGTGGCAGGTAGTGAGCACCTCCACCATCATCCATGCGTTGAGAGCACACAGACCCAATGTGCATGAGCAAATGGTTTTATCAAGTGCAAACCTTGGTACCCACAGCAAAAGACATGATGTGTGCAGAAACTCTAGAATGTGTACAACAGCCCCCATGTGTGCCTGTGGGAGGTAGTATCAGAACTATGATAGTTTTGCCTAAACCTTGAGTGAGTCAGTCCAGGAATCCTATCCCCCTGCATTTCCTCCCTTGTGCTTGAACATGTGCCCCTGTAATGCCTCATTAAGTTGGCATTTCTTGTCTCTGTGATTTCTATCTGAACTGAGAAAAAGAACCCTGCTAATATCACTGAGCCACAGTATCAACAGATATGCTAAAATGCTTATTTTTCTGAATTATTTTTAGGGAGCCTAAAAAATTACAGGTTTAACCTAACAGAAAAAAACAATTCCCTTTTTTAAAGAAATTTTTTTAGTTGGCAATGGATCTTTATTTATTTGTATGTGGTGCTGAGAATTGAACCCAGTGCCTCACCTTGCTAGGCAAGCACTTTGCCACTGAACCACAACCCCAGCCCCAAAGTAATTCCCTTTTAAGGAAGTAATTTTTAAAATTATTATTTCAAAAACTGCACTGTTTCTTCCAAAGCAATGTTTTTGTTTTTTGTTTTTTTTTAATATTTTAGTTGTTGATTGGCCTTTATTTATTCATTTGTTTATATGTTTACAGTTTGTTTATATGTTAACAAAATTTCATTTTGTTAAAATTAAAAATTTTGTTTTTTGTTTTTTAGTAGAAGATGGAGGACACAATACTTTTATTTATTTTTTTGGGGTGTGTGTGTGTGGAGGATCGAACCCAGTGCCTCACACATGCTAAGCAAGTGCTCTATCACTGAGCTACAACTCCAGTCCTGACCAGAGATTTTGAACCCAATTCTCAAAAAATAGTCTAACCTAATGGAACCAATATGAAAACATTCACCTTTATTCCACTTATTATTATTATTATTATTATTATTATTATTATTATTTGAAGTTACTGAGTTGAAGACTGCATTCCTACCCCATATCCCAAACTATTGCAACAAACAGAACCAGTGGGCCCCCAAATTCTATAAATCTTTTAAGGTAGAGGTCATGGAATCTCCAGTATATTACACAGAGACAGGTGAAAAGCAAGTTATTGTTTAATATGTATTTGTTGACTGAAAATGAATTAAGGTGTTTTTTTTTTTGTTTATGTGAACAACTATCAATAAATCTTAGACATTTTGAATTGAATAATAAACAAAGACATAAACAAACCTAAACAAAGGATTTTACATTTATTTATGTTAGATTACATCTTTTATTTAAGATCACTGATAGGGTCTGTTCAAACTTGTTTGATTTCTGATTTTGTCATCTGGCCCATTAGAGTATTCCTTCTCAATGACTTGTCACCTAAGAATACTAACTGTGGTATCTTCTATATCTTCATTAAAGTTAGTGATGAAAAACATGGAGCATGAAAGGGCCAAGGACAGGCAGCCTGGGCCCACCCCAGTTCCGCTCCAGAGTTCCTGTGGACCAGCAGGAGCCACAGAGGGCCCAGATCCTCCCGCAGGAGCCTCCATGGTTGTCCAGCCAAAGGGAGACCAGGGACTGCTACCTCTAGCCACTGGGGTGTCCAAATTCAGGACAAGATTCACTCCAGAGACACCAGTGCAAGTGAACCCTGCTTAAGGGCAGCCTGGGTCTGCCCCAAGTTCTGCTCCTGAGTTCCTGTGGATCAGCAGGGGCCACAGAAGGCCCAGATCCGTTAATACAAGATTATAGGATAGAAGCCACAATACCTCAGATTGGTATTTCAAGAAAGGAAGATACACAATCAACATGAAAAACCAAGGGAAGAAAGTACCCCAGATAAACCAGGATACCACTGTAACAGAATCCATTGACAGCACAGTTGTTGAAATGTCAAAGGAAGAATTCAGAATGTACATAATTAAAATGATCAGTGAACTAAAGAATGACATAAGTGAACAATTACAGGCAAACATTGATCAATCCAACAAAGAAATAAGTGAGCAAATAAAGGCAACCATTGAACATTCTAACAAAGAGATAAGAGAGCAATTACAAGTAGCAAAAGATTACTTTAAGAAAGAACTAGAAATCGTGAAAAAAAAAATCAGAAATTCTTGAAATGAAGGAAACAATAAACCAAATAAAAAGCTCAATAGAAAGCATCACCAGTAGACTAGATCACCTGGAAGACAGAACCTCGGATAATGAAGACAAGATATACAATCTTGAAAATAAACTTGACCATACAGTGAAGATGGTAAAAAATCATGAACAGAACATACAAGAAATATGGGACAGTATCAAAAGACCAAATCTAAGATTTATTGGGATAGAAGAAGGTGCAGAATTTCAAACCAAAGGAATGCACAATCTCTTCAATGAAATAATATCAGAAAATTTCCCAAATATGAAAAATGAAATGGAAAATCAAATACAAGAGGCTTATAGGACACCAAATGTACAAAATTTCAACAGATCTACACCAAGGCACATTAAAATGAAAATGCCCAACATACAGAATAAGGATAGAATTTTAAAGGTGGCAAGAGAGAGGAACCAGATTACATACAAGGGGAGACCAATTCGTATCTCAGCATAGTTTTCAACCCAGACCCTAAAAGCCAGGAGATCATGGAATAACATATTCCAAGGCCTGAAAGAAAATGGATGCCAACTAAGAATCCTATATCCAGCAAAATTGAGCTTCAGATTTGATGACAAAATAAAAACTTTCCATGATAAAGAAAAGTTAAAAGAATTTATAGCAAGAAAGCCTGCAATACACAGCATTCTTGGCAAAATATTCCACAAGGAGGAAATGATAACCAACAATGACAATTTACAAAGAGAGGAACTACACTAAAGGAAAGACCATTCAAAAGAGAAAACAACTCAAGGTAAAAACCAAAAACAAACAAAATTACTGGAATTACAAATCATATCTCAATAATACCCTGAATGTAAATGGCATAAATGCACCAATTAAAAAACATAGACTGACAGACTGGATAAAAAAAAAGATGCAACAATATGCTGTCTTCAAGATACTTATCTTAGAGGAAAAGACATCCACAACCTGAAAGTGATAGGGTGGGAAAAAACATATCACTCACATGGATCCCACAAACAAGGAGGACTTCCCACCCTCATATCAAATAAAGTGGACTTCAGACCAAAGATGGTGAAAAGAGATAAAGAAGGTCATTTCATACTTCTTAAGGGAGTCATACATCAATAAGACATAACAATCATAAATATCTATGCCCCAAATAATGGGGCTTCTACGTATGTCAAACAAATCCTTCACAAATACAAGAATCAAATAGATCACAACACAATAATACTTGAAGACTTTAACACAGCTCTCTCATCATTGGATAAATCTTCCAAACAAAAACTTAATAAAGAAACCATAGACCTCAATGAAACTATCAGTAATTTAGACTTAACAGACATATATAGAGTGTGTTCCATCCATCAACGAGCAAATACACTTTCTTCTCAGCTGCACATGGATCCTTTTCCAAAATAGATCATATTTTATGTCACAAAGGCAGTCTTGGCAAATACAAAAACAAAAAAAAAAAATAGAGATTCTACCCTGCATCCTATCTGACCACAATGGAATAAAATTACAAATCAATGACAGATTAAAAAACAGAAACTACTCCATCACCTGAAAACTAAATAATATGCTATTGAATGATGCATGGATAACAGAAGACATCAAGGAAGAGATGAAAAAAATTCTTAGAGGCAAATGAAAACTCTGATACAACATATCAAAATCTCTGGGATGCCATAAAGGTGGTGCTATGAGGAAAGTTCATAGCACTAAACTCATTCATTAGAAGAAGTAAAAGTCAACAAATAAATAAATTGACTCTTTGTCTCAAAGCTTTAGAAAAGGAAGAACAAATTAACACCCAAAGAAGTAGAAGACAGGAAATAATCAAAATTAGGGCTGAAATCAATGAAATAGAAACAAAAGAAACAATTGAAAAAATTTACAAAACGAAAAGCTGGTTCTTTGAAAAAATAAACAAAATTGACAAACCCTTAGCTACCCTAACAAAAAGGAGGAGAGAGAAAACCAAAATTACTAAAATTCATGATGAAAAAGGAAATATCACGACAGACAGTACGGAAATACAGAGGATAATTAGAAACTATTTTGAGAATTTATACTCCAGTAAAATAGAAAACCCTGAAGACACCGACAAATTTCCAGAGGCATATGACCTACCAAAATTGAACCAAGAGGAAATACACAACTTAAACAGATCAATTTCAAGCAAGGAAATAGAAGATGCCATCAAGAGCCTTCCAACCAAGAAACGCCCAGGTCCAGATAGATTCTCAGCTGAGTTCTACAAGACCTTCAAAGAAGAACTAATACTAATTCTCCTCAAACTATTTCATGAAATAGAAAAGGAGGGAACCCTTCCAAACTCATTCTATGAGGCAAGTATCACCCTGATTCCAAAACCAGACAGAGACACATCAAAGAAAGAAAACTTCAGACCAATATCCGTGATGAACATAGATGCAAAAATCCTCGATAAAATTCTGGCAAATTGCATACAAAAACATATCAAAAAAATAGTGCACCATGATCAAGTGGGGTTCATCCCAGGGATGCAAGGTTGTTTCAACATACGGAAATTATTTAACATAATACATCACATCAATAGACTTAAAGATAAGAATCATATGATTTTGTCAATCGATGCAGAGAAGGCATTTGACAAAATACAACACCCTTTTATGATCAAAACACTAGAAAAACTTGGGATAGTAGGAACATTCCTCAAATTTGTAAAAGCTATCTATGCTAAACCGAAGGCCAACATCATCCTAAATGGAGAAAAATTGGAATCATTCCCTCTGAAAATGGGAAATAGACAGGGATGCCCTCTCTCACCACTGCTATTCAACATAGCCCTTGAAACACTAGCCAGAGCAATTACACAGACGAAAGAAATTAAAGGGATACAAATTGGAAAAGAAGAACTCAAACTATCATTATTTGCGGATGGCATCATTCTATAGAAGATCCAAAAAATTCTACCAGAATACTTTTAGAATTAATAAATGATTTCAGCAAAGTAGCAGGATATAAAATCAACACCCACAAATCAATTGCATTTCTATACATCAGTGAGAAACCCTCTGAAAGAGAAATTAGGAAAACTATCCCATGCACAATAGCCTCAAAAAAAAAAAAAAAAATACCTGGGAATCAATTTAACAAAAGAGGTGAAAGACCTCTACAATGCAAACTACAAGATACTGAAGGAAGAAATTGAAGAAGACCTTAGAAGATGGAATAATCTCCCATGCTCCTGGATAGGCAGCATCAATATTGTCAAAATGGCTATACTTCCCAAAGCACTATATAGATTCAATGCAATCCCAATTAAAATCTCAACATCATTACTTATAAAAATAGAAAAGGCAATCATGAAATTCATTTGGAAGAATAAGAGACCCAGAACAGCCAAAACAATCCTTAGCAAGAAGAGTGAAGCAGGAGGCATCACAATACCAGACCTCAGATTATACTACAATGCAATAGTAACAAAAACAGCATGGCACCAAAATAGACATGTAGACCAATGGTATAGAATAGAAGACACAGAGACGAACCCACTTACATACAGTTACCTTATACTAGATAAAGGAGCCAAACACGGACACTGGAGAAAAGATAGCCTCTTCAACAAATGGTGCTGGGAAAACTGGAAATCCATATGCAGCAAATTGAAACTAAACCACTATCTCTCACCATGCACAAAATTCAACTCAAAGTGGATCAAGGATCTGGGAATCAGACCAGAGATCCAATGCCTAATAGAAGAAAAAATAGGCCCAAATCTTCATCATGTCGGATTAGGACCATACTTCCCTAATAAGACTCCTATAGCACAAGAAGTAAAATCAAGAATCAACAAATGGGATTGATTCAAACTAAAAAGCTTCTTCTCAGCAAAAGAAATAATCAATGAAATGAACAGAGAGCCAACATTCTGGGAACAAATTTTTGCCACACACACATCCGATAGAGCACTCATCTCCAGGATATATAAAGAACTCAAAAAACTTATCACCAAAAAAACTAACAACCCAATCAATAAATGGGCCAAAGAGCTGAACACAAACTTCACAGAAGAGAATATACAATCCATCAACAGATATATGAAAAAATGTTCAATGTCTCTTGCAATCAGAGAAATGCAAATAAAAACTACCCTAAGATTTCATCTCACGCCAGTCAGAATGGCAATTATCAAGCATACAAACAACAAGAAGTGTTGGCGAGGTTGTGGGGAAAAAGGCACGCTCATACTGCTGCTGGAACTGCAAATTGGTGCAACCAATGTGGAAAGCAGTATGGAGATTCCTTAGACAACTTGGAATGGAACCACCATTTGAGCCTGCTATCCCACTCCTTGGTCTATACCCAGAAGACTTAAAAACAACATACTACACTGATGCATTCACTTCAATGTTTATAGCAGCTCAATTCACAATAGCTAAACTGTGGAACCAACCTTGATGCCCTTGATAGATGACTGGATAAAGAAACTGTGGTATATATACACAATGGGATATTATTCAGCAATAAAAGAGAATAAAATTATGGCATTTTCAGGTAAATGGATGGAGCTGGAGAATATCATGCTAAGTGAAGTAAGGCAATCTCAGAAAACCAAATGTCGAATGTACTTGTTGATAAGTGGATGCTGATCCATAATGTGGGGAAGGTCATGGGAACAATTGTGGAACTCTGTTCACAGGGGTGTAAGGGGGGAGGGGGCATGGGCACAGTAAAGGTGGTGAAATATGATGGTCATCATAGCCTAACTTTATGTATGACTGCATATATGTTGTGATTGTATACAACTTACAACTAGAGAATTGATATGTTATCCTTTATCTATGTACAAAGAATCAAGTTGAACTCTGTTATCATGTAAGCCTAAATAGAACAAATAAATAAATTAAATATGAAAGAAAGAAAGAAAGAAAGAAAGAAAGAAAGAAAGAAAGAAAGAAAGAACGAACGAACGAACGAACCAAGGACAAAGGTTGTGAAAATGCCCAGATGACCACTTCAGGCCAACTCTGGTGAATCAACATATTGACTTACTATCTTTCAGGAATTCAAGCCACTTTCAATGTTCCATGATATAGGGCCAAGTTATATGAAATTGGTATGCATTTTTCCATTAAAACTTTTAAATATCCGCAATTTCATATAAATACAACCTAATCGAATCCAGTCCACATTTCTTCATCTTCTGAGTGCCATATGAGATTTCGCTAAATATTGCAATTAAGTAAAAATAAATCCATGTCAAACGTGACAGTTTAAAACCTTATTTAAGATATATTAATTTGGTAAATTATTAATTTCATAAATGTTATAAAAGAAATGTAGTCACTTTGCATGAGTTGAAGTTCAAGTGTGTTGTGTTGCTTCCACAACTAAGTACGTTTTCTTATCTATGTAGCTAAGATTCTTAAATTACCTCCTACAGCACTAAATAAAGTGTTTTGCAGATAGTAAATACACAATGTTGAATAAATAAAACCAAATATTTTAAGTGTGTTCATAACTCATCCAGCAAGAAACTTTTATTGAAAGGCTTTATATATAATATTCTGGAACAACTAATTTGCAAAATATCTCCTATCTAAATTTTCTTGGCTTTAGTAACTTTTGGCACATCCCACTCATATGAGATTCATACTTCTGACATTTATAAAAAGGGAAAAGACCTGTTTTTCTTATTAAAAACCACCTCTTTCAGTCATGGGAATTGAATAGACACTCAACCACCCAGTTGGTTGGTGTGGATATGGGAACACTGCTGATAGTGGCATCACAACAGAAATAGGTTAAAGACTGCACATTCAACTTTTTGGCACTCAGTCAAAACTGATGCCATACTTTAAAACTCTGATATTAGTGTTTTCATATCACCATACCAAATACTACTTGCCATTCTTATGCTTAGACAACATAAGGAAATTTCTGGTAACGTCGGGTCATGTCAGTGTAGCTTGGGAATACTTTCATTACCAACATATTCAGTTCTTAAGTGGGCTTATGACACAACAAACTCACTTATAATTAGAGGAAAAATATCAGCAGTGACTGTGGGATTCTTTCCAATTATGGATTTCCTAGTGCTTGAATAAAGATTTCTTTGGCTCTAAAATGAAGCAGACGAACACACTCAGACTGTGTCTATCAATACTTGAGAGCTGGAAAGCTCATGCAATTCCAGCATTCTTGGTGAACTGTCTGACTCCTTTACTGGCAGTCTTCTTTTTTCTACTGTAGTGAATTTATTATAAAAATACGATTGCTTTTTTTTTTCTGTTTTGTTTTGTTAAAGTAAGCCTCTATATTCTACATTGTAGTAGTTTTTAGAGGAAGAAAACCCCCAGAGAAGTTGCAGTCAATGTCCTTGGTATGTGCATGAGTGTGTTTTTGTCTATTGCCTACATCCCCTGGGCAATGGAGACGAAAAAGTTCCTCTGGTGGAATGGGCTGACTGAGCAATAAAAGCTAAGAGAAATAAAAATGGCGAAATAACCACAGAACACTGAAAGTAGTTTGAAAGCAGGGGGCAGGATGGGCCAGCAGACCAGACTAGTTTCTAACACAAAGGAGCTCTTGTCTGTTTTATTTTTGTCAGAGAACTTCAAAGGCCTTCCATAGAATATTCTTTACCAAGATAGGGAAAAGGTGGGGGCAGGTAGGTTGCTCAGTTCCTAACTGGACATACCCATTTTCAGTACTGCAAGGAGGACCTTCCTAGCAGAGCTGAAGAGGAAGGCGCATGCATTGGGTGGTCTTTTGCTGCAGAAATGCTATAGAAAGTTCGGAATGCCAGCCCTGGCTGCCCTGCTCAGAGAAGGTCCTCGTGCATTCCACGGATGGCTTCTCACATTTATCTGTAATATATTTTTTGAAACAGGAAAGCCAAAGTGTTCTAAAATGATTTTTCTTATAATCTAAGCATTTTCCCCATTTGTCTGAGGCTTATTATGTTTATCTGTGGATGACTGCTGTAATATTTTTAGCACTACTTATTAAAACTCATGTCTTGCAGTCTTGTTCAATATTGCTAATTAACTTCTTCATTACCATAAGCATGCTGCTAAGCCATGCTACTGTCACAAAATTTTTAAAATGAATAAACAAAATCATGTAATATAAACAATGATACAGCTGCTCATTGTTTATACAGCTCCACAAATAATGGCCAAGTGCTATAGACAGAATCAGTGAATATTATTCCTTCTCATTAAAGAGAAAAGAAAGACATCCATCTAGTATACACTGTGCACATCTAAATAATAAGGCGTTCAGATATTTAGGATGCAGGCAGTACTGCATCTACTCTTCCCATAATACTCATGAATACTCCCCTACATGATAATTATGTCCTCCTCATCCATTTCAAGTAATAGAGTCATAGATCAACTTTAATTCTTAAAAAAGAAATCGCTTTGGAATTTAAAGGGATCAATTCTATCACATATTCAATCTATTTCATTTAAGATCTTAGGCCAAATTCAAGAATTCAGTAAATATTTGTAAATACAGTAAATTACGAAAAATTATGAAACCTAATTAGTAAAATAATAAGGAATACTAAAGGTCCCTGAATTATCCCAGAGAGAAAATACCTAGAATCTAAAGGCAGGTAGTCATAACAGTACTAATGAAACTGATCTATCTTGTAGGCTTTCCTTTTTCCTACAGTTTAGAAATGCTTAAAATTTCCAATGCCCATATGAAGCTTTTATTGGTTTTACTATTTCATATTATTTTAAATAAGCATAACATCAGAATCATTTTGCATCCCTATCAGAATAGGGTAAATTATAAAACAAAAAAAATCAAACTTCATGCAATTAGAGTCAATCACCACAGTGATAATTCAAGTTGCTATAAAATGGAAAGAACTAATGGGAAAAGAAAAATTAGAACAACCATCTACTCCTTGCTCTAGTCCTGTATCAGCTTTGCATCTCTGTGACCAAAATACCTGACAAGAACAACTTAGAGGAGGGCAAGTTTATTTTGGCCCATGGTTCCAGAGGTTTAGTCCGCGGTTGGTGGAGTCCATTGCTCTGTGCCCAAAGGGAGGCAGAACGTCATGGTGGAAGGACATAATAGATAAGTGCTGCTCCATTCATGGTAGCCAGGAAGCATAGAGAGAAAAGGAGTAAGAGACTACAGGAAAGATGACCACTTCCAGGTTACCCACCTCCTCCAACCATGGTTTACCTGTCTGTAGTTACCACCTAGTCAGTGCACTGAAACTAGGAAAGACTGTTGAGGTATAGCTCTCATAATATAATCATTTCACCTCTGAATACTCCTGAATTAACAAAAAGCTTTGGGGGGACACTTCATATTCAACCCGAAAGAAATAACTAATCCAAATATTTCTATAGGTAAACTCTAATACATATAAAAAAAAAAAGAGGTGTAGAAAGAAGGTGACATAAGAAATGTTCCCCTAAGTAAGCTTCATTAAGTAAGATAGCACTTTCATGGCCAATTTTAATAATGTAAGAGATATAAGTTGTTAGAGTCCCTTTTAATCATAACATTGACGAGTTAGTTCAACAGATTTACAATGAGACTAGAATTGTGCAGTCTTACTTGGGCAAGTCAGCAGATGTTTCTGTCTCAGAGAGAAAAGTAAAAGCAGTAGGTGAATGGGAAAAAAAAAATTTACACATCAGCCTGATTCAGGGTGGGCAGGTTCTCTTGTTCCCTGTATTGATTTCGAATTCAGCTGATAAAGCTATGTCCAATTCATGCTATCCTTGAATGACCAGAAAAATTAATACAGTTGGAAAGAGTGATCAGTCTTGAAGCAGTCACATAGCATTTCAAAACAGCTCTTCATCTGTCCACGTTTAGGGAAATCAGTGGGAATGGATGACAGAAGACATCCATCATGTGCTATATACTGTGTGCTAGTACATTTGGAGAAATTATGAACATAAATGAAAAATTCAAATTTTGCCTAATTCCATTTTTCAGTATGAAATATATCTTTGCCTTAAGTTAAAATATAGAGATCTGAAGTATTGCCTGCAGTGTGGTTGGAACTCTACTGTTTACCAAATTCCTTTACAGTAACAGGACCAATTTGTCTTCATGCCCACTTCTCACCCTTTCCCCCTGAACATGTGGGCAGACCAGGAGCAGTTGCAAAGGACTGCATGCTTGCCCAGAGTCTCATATCTCTTCTCAGTGTGTTAATTTATTCCAGCTATTCAAGGTGAGGATAAATGGCACCCTGCTCTGCCAGGACAAGCTCATGAAGAGACATGTCCACCCTGGATCAGGCTGTTGTTCTTCTCAGATAACAAAAAGGCAGGAATTCTGTGAGGACACAAAACAGGGACATTCAATGAAACAAAGTGATGCTCTTCCCTGCCAGAACAGCCCAGGCACACAGAAAGGGTAATGGATATTGCTCAACTGATTCTGAATTCATTAAGACAATTATTCATGCTAAGATATAAATTCTACTTAAATCTTAGGAATCTAAAGCAGTAATTCTTTTTCAAACACAGAATTAAAGCCCTTAAAAATATTATTACAAGGCTTCCCTTTAAATACTGGATCAACATCTTAGGGTTCCAATATGATGCAGTGTGGGAAAGAGGTAGAAAATTCGCATTTTAACAAGCCTGTGGTGATTTATATAGTCTCTTTGCAGTAAATGATTAGATAAAAGATTAAGAAACACCTATTTAAAATCAAGCAACTAAAATAATTACAGAAATATTTTTAAAACAGTATAATAATTTTATTACATACTGTATACTGACCTAGTAGGGTTGTGGCCTATACAGTAATTCTAAAATTTTAGCAGCTTATTGAAAATTCAGATTCGATCTAGAGTGGGATCTGACAATTTGATTTTGAATCATATTCCTATTGAATCACACTTTGAAAACCATAGGCCTTTATCTCTTGGGAATCAGTTTCATTTACTCTTATTTTATATGCTTATACTTACCTTTTGCCATAAAAGGGTATATGAAAATAGGCTTTGAATCATCAAAACATTTGAAAGTACTGATCACTAAAATAAAATCATTTGCCTCCAAATATAATGAAATGAAATCACAGTAAATATTTGAATACTTTCTTTACAAATGGTTTTTAATATGATTATGCTACTGTCATGACCATCAGTACTGCTTTTCCCATCAAATGCATTCCTTGATTTGATTTAATAGCTAATAGTCAATGTTCAATTAGCAAACATACTCTAAGGAAATGTAAGTATGATTGTAAAAAGGTCATAGTTGGTTAAATTATTTTAAAGATGAATATATGGCAATTTTATTTGTTTCACTATCAAAGCTAAAAGTGTATTTTTTAAAGTTTCAACTGTGATTAGAATGGTTGACTCTTTTCATTCAAATGAAATGTTTCATTCAAATGAAATAAATAAGTACATTTATACTTATGATTTCCTTTTTATGTTTTTCTCCCTTCCATTTTCAAAAAGCTGATGATTCGAACTCCTTGAACGTCAAAGTTGATTTTGACTATCACTAGATCAAATACTGTAATGTAGCATAAGTACTATTTGTTAGGTCTCTGGTGAAGAGCTCAACCCACTGCCTTATTCAGTTTCCATAATAGAGTAGACTAAGTAACATAATATGTACCTTTTCAGGACTGTATATCCAAGAAGTAGAAACAATTTCTTGAAATGCCCAATACTTTTAAGAATTCCTATACATCCATTATGCACTGCTTTTCATTTATTGTTTCAGTTATTGTTCATTTATGGTCTGAAAGTATTAAATGGAAAATTCCAGAAATGAACAACTCCTCAGTTTTATATTACACTTTATTTTGAGTATCAGGATGAAATCATATGCTTTTCCACTCTGGCCTGCCTGCATCTTCCCTTTTTTCAGCATATCCATGCTGTATATACTACTCACCCATTAGTCATCCACTAATCCCTTCAGTTATCAAATCAACTGTTGTGGTATCACAGTGCTTGCATTCAAGTAACCCTTACTTTACTTAATACGGTAACAAAACACAAACTTTTTAAAAAAGTATACTGGTATATCTATACTGTTTTATCATTAGCTATTATTAGTATTATATTATGTCTACATTAGAAATTAAACTTCATCATAGGTATGAATGTACAGGAAAAAAATATATAAAGAATTTGTGCTTTCTGTGTTTCAGGTATCCACTCAGAGTCTTGGAATGCATCCCCATGAATAAGGGTAGAATAAGCACTTTTCTTGCACTTTTGTTTTTGCAATACTACTTAGGTATTTTTAATTTGCTTCTTCAGATCACAAGAGGGTGCTAATTGTATCTCTGATGCAAATTGAAAGCAATTAGAAGGCCTTTTTATATCCTTTCATAGAATTGTAAATTTATCATTGGTCCTTTATTACTGTGGATTATTAGGTTAATTTTGAGAAATTTTTTTACAACATATTTATTAAAGAAATCTAGTGAAACTCAGAAGAGACTCAAAAATCTGAATTCTTCAGATACTGTATACAAATATTAAAATTTATACCTAATATCAACATTGGATCCTATACTTGCTAAGAAGTACATAAAATAAAAACAGACTTATGCTACATAAAGTATTTTTACAAAACTTTCATAGAAAAAATTTTAAAGGAATTTTCAAGTACATATAAAACTAGAGAAAATGTATAATGATCTAAATTACAAATCATTTTAACCTACTTCCCAAAATATTAGCAATATATAATGAACAGTTCTTATTATCAAATATTCTTCTATGTCTACCTTTAATAGTTTCACAGCTGAGACATGCAGTATGTGATTTAATACTTGTTTAAAAAGTTAATGGGAAATCATGCATCAATATTTTTAAGAAAACACTTGTTGATATATTATTTTGGGAAAAATATTCTCACAGAAACGATTTACCTACACAGATATAACAACAAAAGTTTTTCTCTTTCTTAATACAGAGGAGCTTTATCATAGATACATTTAATTTACATGAATTCAAGTAGTTTTTAATGTAATTAAAATACTCTAAATTATACATCGTAAAGGTATATCTGATTTTTTAAAGTAATTTTTTAGTTGTTGATGGATCTTTATTTTATTCATTTATTCTTTGTATGTGGTGCTGAGGATTGAACCCAGTGCCTCACGCATGCTAGGCAAGTGCTCTACCACTGAGCTACAGCCCCAGCCCGGTATATCTGATTTTAAACTCTATGTATTGTACAATAATACATTATTATTTCTATACTTTATAGGGATATATTTTTTAAAAACATAGTATATTTTATGAACTATTAAAGGAGTTTCATAAATAATTTTTATTATACTTAACTTTTACCTTAACACTTGACTCCAAACCATAACCTTGACACATAATTTAATTCCACTAAAGGATTATTTTTGATGGTCAATTCCTACTATGAATTCTATCCAGAAGTTCTACAGTTTTGTAACACTAATGTCTTCTGACTGGGTTATCTTATTTTAGTAGTAAATCAGAGATCTAAAATTCCCCACCTTCATTTTCATCTAATGACCTTTTGTTCACTGACAGGTTGAGAAAATTTTAGCTTTATTTGCATGCTAAACTGGACCTTTGAACCTTTGCCATGGTTACTTCTAAATCTTTGGTCTGGAACACAATCAATCAAATAAGTAGTCCTGTTTATTCATGCAAGTACTCTGCCATGTTCCCCAAACCTTAAAAATCATGGTTACACCAAAACCTGGTCATAGAAATCTGGAATATCTGACAGGTTAACATATTCATATTCACGGGAAGTTTGGTGAAGATAATGATAGTTGACAGAATATGGCATCCCAAAATATGCCAATTTAGCACACTGATTATTTTGAACTGAAGACAATGGAGAAGAGGCAGAAACAAAGCCAAATAGGACTATATTACTTCATCTCTAATCAGAAAATTCAGAATGCTCCAAAATCCAAAGCTTTCTGAGAGCCAATAAGACAAGAAACATGGAAAATCCCACACCTAACCTCATGTGAAGGGTTACAGTAAAAATGCAGAAAAGTATTTATAAATAATGTATGAAATCACCTTCAGGCTTTGTGTATAAAGTGTATAGGACATATAAATGAATTTGGCATTCATGCTCGGATCCCTTTCCCAAGATAACTCATATATGCAAGTATTCTAAAATTCTCACACCCCAAATCCCCAAATTCAACCTATGATTCCAAGCATTTTGAATAAAACACACTTGACATGCTAGAAAAAGGGGAAATTCTGGCATAAAATCTATTTTTATTAATCATTTTGCAGGTACCAATATTTAACTTAGTGCTTTTCTTTCTAAGGGATAAATGGTCACATAATATTTTATCCCACATTCCATGCTGACCAGGTCTTTCAAAATATTTGGTGACACTGTATTTAACTGTCAGATTCAGGTCTTCCCTCCTTGCTCCATATTTTCACCTGGACAACTGCATGCACACTGTGCTTTTTCTTTAAAACCTCACCCTATCCTTTCCATCTACTGAAGCAGGTCATAGGACTGTCACATTTTACCCTCCAAAAACCCAAAGATGGAGGGAGGAAATCCAGAACATCCTAAAAGAGTAGGCTTGCCAAATTTCCTTAGTTTACTACTCTTAACTCTTACTCCTTTGTCACATCACATTTTTCCATGACTTTCCATTCTTCATCAAGCTTAGTATAAAAAACTCAGGTTTAACCTTTTTTGGGGGGTGGTGGGGGCTGGTCACTTCCTTTTGAAGGCTCTTGTGTCAGGAACAATTTATATTTAATAAGTTAAAATCAGAAGTTTGTGATCTTTTGTCTTGTTAATCTGTCTTTAGTTACAGAGTCCCATCTGAGAATCTAGATGGTAGAAAGAAAACGTATTTTTGTGTTTTTTTTTTTTTCCTTCTCTTACCTATGCTTGCCTAGTTCCTCTCCAATAAGGTTTTAACAATTTATACCCCAATCTGCCATGTATAAACATTTTTCAATCTGTCATTAACTATATTTTTAACTACTTGAGATTAATTAAATCTGTGGGAAATAGGTTTTTAAAAATGAAAAATAAATGTCCTTTTATCACTTTCTTTTTGAAAAAAGGGAACTCATTAATTCTTGTTCATTTATTTTATTTTCATTTCTCTCTTCCTTACAGTTCTTTCTTCATTCTACTTTTCATCATTTTGCCAGTTTTGCTCATAGTTAATAAGCATGAGAATATTGTTAGCAATCCATCTGTATTCAGAAAATGGAAATAATTTATGCTAAGTAGATTTAAATCTAATAAAGATCCAGTCCTCAAATCTCTAAAGTCCTTCAAATTGCTCAGAATCTCAGCAAAGTTTTCAACTAATCCTTCTAATCCTTCCATAATTAAATCTTTGTTTTTTCAAGTATTTCTGAGAAGTTAACACTCATACACGCACACAAACACAATACATCCTACAATCCACAAAACACTATATCACATTATCTTGTAGGCTTGAGTGTGTTATATATCTTTTCAGTTGTAAATATAAGTACAACAGCTTACACAGATGAGATCCTTTGAAGCCCAAATTCACATTTATAAACTGAGTTTCTCTGGGCAAATGACTTTCTCTCTCTCCTTGGTGCCTAATTGTGCTTGTTTTTAAGGGTTAAAGTAAGCATGTGAACTCTTGATACACTTTGGAGTGCTCCACACACGTTTCTGTTTGCTCCCCCTCACTCTGTTTCAGAATGAATGTGACTTGATGCTTTGCTTTGACTTCAGTCCTTGTTTGTGTACACTGTCTTCCCGCTACCCCCAGCCCTGCATCTTAAGGCACCGATATTCTTTTTGATAATCTATGTAGTTAACATGACAATAGAAAGTAAGGCAGACCAGGCTTCTAAATGAAGCTCTGGATAATATATGTGACATTTGAGCTACTCAATCACTCTGATCATCAATTTCTTCATCTGAAATAAATATGAAGCTTTCATTACATAATTACTGTTAGGACAGAATTTGATAACCTCTATAAATGGCTGTCAAACACCTAATAAACAGTAGGCAATACAAATAGTTTTACATATATATATAAAACTTTTCTTTCTTTTTCTCCTGATTTATTTTTGCTAGACTACAGTAGC
This sequence comes from Geosciurus inauris, assembly GCA_004024805.1. Taxonomy (NCBI): domain Eukaryota; kingdom Metazoa; phylum Chordata; class Mammalia; order Rodentia; family Sciuridae; genus Geosciurus; species Geosciurus inauris. The sequence continues at coordinate 62,371 of PVHX01001038.1, read as the reverse complement.
ATGAGGGCAGGCCAACGCTTGCCTTCCTCACTATTGTAACTGTACAGAATGGAACTGCTTGGCCTTAACTATCCTTGAAGATGTTTTTCCCAACTCAAAGAAGAAAAAAAAAACAATGAATCCACTTGTTAATCATGTGGCTTCTGACTTAACAGCCCTTACTTTCTGCTTCTGTTTCCCATAGCAAATCTTAATTAGTGCATAAATTCCATTTTTCATTTTGGCTTTTCTTAATTCTTACAGTTCCACTTTCAAGCCTCCCCTTCACAAACCATTACCATTCATATCTCTTGGTGGATTTCTCTATAAAATGTAAGTCTAACTTTTTGTCAAATACATTAATATTCATGCCCATATTTTAACATAGATTAACAACACAGATTTTAAAAAGGTTGCTATTTTAATGATCACAGTCTATATTTTAATGAATAGTTTGTAAACAAAACTGCTGTTTTCTTTTTTTTCAAGGCAAAAATTTCTTTAAAGTCATTTCCATATTTTAAAAAACTAGCATTGTAGATACTATTTTTAAAAAGTTGATGTCAACAAATGCTTATGTTTTCATTTACATTTGTGTATTTTAGGTAGAACTGTTCTTTCTAACAATATTTACAAATAAATTCAAGTTTTAAGGCTAAAACAGTTTAATCACTTTATATAGAAAGCATTGGATAATTCTGATTCATGCCTTCAGTGGAGACAGTAGATGCAAAAGGTTTGGCCGTAAATTTGTGCTATGGAACAGCATGATGAACAATAGGAAAAAAAATTTTAAACAGATTAAAAAGAAGTATTCTCCATTTGTTTTCAGAGAAATCTGACAACATGTCTTGTTTCATAAAATTATACAGTATCATAAAGTTTTACCTGTCATGTATATGTCTTATATTATTTGGTCATTAATTAATATTATCAGAGAATTTAGCTTTCTAGGGGAAAAGCAGTTATTAAGGAAGAAATGCTATTATTCTTAAAAACACAAACTATCACTTGTCAACCCTATTCTGAGCTACTTGAATATTACTTACAGAGTTAAAAAACACAGACTTCGTTATTTTAACAGCTACAATATAATGGAGTCAATTCTGAACCACCTATGCTAAGATGGGTCTAAGGGTAGGTTTCTAAGGTGGAACCCTAGATAATCAGAAATCTCATTTTTGCCACTGCTACCAACTCTTATAAAATGTGATGATAATCCGCTGCAGAGCTGTTTCAGTTCCACCTGCCTGCCCTCTTGTGGACATGCTAAAAAGGAGTGAAATGGCTCCAGAAAGGATAGCTGGTATGAGTCAGAAGCTTAATCACAAATAAATTGTCTTTTTATGACCGTGAGTTACACTTAGAAACAATTTTAATTACTGTTCTAATAATTGCTTATTTAGCAGGGCCAACACTCTATGGGGAAAAATTTACATTATAACATTTTGAATCTTTTGGCCCCTTGCTTTCTGTCTCCTTTATTAGGACAGTCACTGTTATGGTTTAGATATTAGGCATCATCCAAAAGCTCATGTGTGAGGCAATGGAAGACAGTTTAGAGGTGAAATGGCTGGGTTATGAAAGCCCTAACATAATCAGTGCACTAATCCCCCATAGGGATTAACTGAGTGGTAACTGCAGACAGGCAGGGTGTGGCTAGAGGAGGTGGGTCTCTGAGGGTGTGCCTTTGGTGTAAATGTATTTTGTCCCTGGAGAGCTGAGTCTCTCTCTGCTTCCTATGCCATGTTCCCAGCTTTCCTCTACCACACACTTCCGCCCTTTACCTTGGGCACAAATCAAAAGAGTCAGCTATCTATGGACTAAAACCTCTGAGACTGTGAACCCCCAGATAAACTTTTCCTCCACTATTTTTTCTTCTCAGGTCTTTTGGTCATAGCAGCAAAACGGCTAAACAGTCATTTAAATGGCAGATTAATGCTAACACTGCAGTGGGATAAAGTGAAGTTCAGCTTTGCTTTGCACAGGACTGTGAGTTTTACACTCAAAGCCTGAGAAGTGGAAGATGTCATTCGGGGAGGTTTAAACCTTCAATTATGAAGAAATAAAAATACAGCAAAGGGAGGGAAGAAAGAAAGGGAGGAAGGGAGGAAGGGAGAAAAAAAAAAAGCTTGAGAGAGTATTCATTTTATGTTGAGTGGCAACTGGATAGCTCTTCCAAGTTTTGCAAGTTGGCTGTGCTCCCTGAAAACTCTTTAGTAGCAATGTCCTTCAGGCAGCAGCTGTCACTACAAGCCATGGAGAAGCATCAAGAAGAAAAAGAGGGGCCCCTTTGCACACAGGGAAACAGCTGATGCATAAAAATAATGTGAGGGCTGAAATAAGCAACAAGTTGCTGACTATTTCTCTCTTTGTAAAGTGCACTCAGCTACTAAGACAGAGGTAAATTAAACTTTAGAGACAACGTGGCATCTCAAGTGGAACCATGAAGCAATCATAACGCATAGGCTGTGGACAACTTTGATTTAAGATCCCATACTTTCAGGCTCTATTTTCTGTTGAGGGTGCATCATATTTAACTAAACTGTTCAGGAAGCAGATTCAGCTACCTATTAAGCACGTGACAGATTCAAAATGTTCAGGATTCTCTGCCCAGCAATCACATTACTCAGCTGTCAAAGTAAAGGGCTCAGATATATGACGTGAAAATTACATTTTAACGAGGTGTCATGTGTGTTTAAAGTTCTTATTCATCACCACATAGCCACAGCTTTTACTGGAGACATAGATTTGCTTAATTAGCATATTATAAGGACAGAAGGTTCACCTTATCTGCATTGTCAAACTGTTATGTGTAGGCTTTCTGTTGTTGGTTTAGATTCTACTACCTTCTGCATATAGAGAAATGGTTCATTTACATGATCTCAAATGGCTTTCAAGAAAATGTGGACTGTTTGGGGAGCAGAAGTGCTGGTAGAAGGCAGTGGTTATGTCTATTGTTCTATTGCTAGTATTCATTGCCTTATAGGTTTTGCACTAAGTTTCAGTCAGTAGACACACTAACTTTTAGAAAATGTTGGCATGAGGCTTACCTGCCTATTCTGATTATCAACTTGAGCCTAGTTACCTCCTTCAGAAGAAAATACTGGAAAGCATTTGTATATTTGCAAAGGAAAATTTAGACTTTTCCATAGACAGTTTGGAGACAAACTATAAGAGTCAAAGAAAATGACTCACATCTCACTGCTCATTAATGAATAATGAATTACACACAAGGTGATTTGGGAGAAAGAACAGTTAAGAGTGACAGCCAGTCCACACCAACCACTATTAATGGATAAAGGCAAGTGATGCAACTGATTACCTCACACCAGATATGCCTGAACACACACAGAGTTTGAGAATTATGAGGCAAACCAGAAGCGTCATAATAGCTAAGGAGCTTGGATGTTACAAGTCACAAAAGAAGGCCAATGGAAAGGAGTGATGAACATATAATTTACATCATATTTTATGTGGTACAAAATTGGCTCAGTTAGTGCATTTGAAGAATGTTCTAGATTGAATAGTTCTAGATGCAGGGTTCTGTTCAGAAAATAGTAACACTTTCACATTTATTTTACACTGAAATACTAATGCTAACAAACATTTTTGATACAGTGTCCAAAGCTGAATCATCAATTCTTCAAATGCAATGTTTTTCTTTTTTTATAGCAGGGATTGAACCCAGGGGTGATACTGAGCCACATCTCCAGAACTTTTTATTTTTTATTTTGAGACAGGGTCTAGTTGCTAAAGTGCTTAGGGCCTGGCTCAGTTGCAGAGGCTGGCTTTGCACGTTTGATCCTGCTGCCTCAGCCTCCCAAGCTGCAGGGAGTACAGGCATATGTAACCAGCCCAGCATAATGTTGTTTCAATAGAACATAATTAGCTGGGCATGGTGGCACATGCCTGTAATCCAAGTGCCGCAGGAGGCCTAGGCAGGAGGATCACAATTTCAAGGCCAGCCTTGGCAATGTAATGAGGCCCTAAGCAATTTAGTGAGACCCTGTATTGAAATAAAAACAAAAAGGGATAGGGATGTGGCTCAATGGTACAGTGTCCATAGGTTCAATCTACAGTACTACAAAACAAAATAAAACAAAACTTCACAATTAGTATGCCTTTCTGAATATAATACACTTTCCATTTTCTCTACCATGAAGAAATACCAGTAATTTTTCAACTAAAAACTTTGAGAATGTATTCTTACTATAAAATACTCTGATCAGTTGCCCTCTTTCTTCCATATTGTTAGACTACGGACTTTAATTTCTTCTAAAAATAACTACATTAGGTGTTAAAGTGATTTAGCACTTTTCTGTAACACCTGTTAAACTTCTTTTAAATTACTAAGGCCCAGGACAGTCAGGGTGAAGAGAGAAAAGAGCTAAGGGTAGGGTAGGGAAGCTGGGGAGGATGGCTAGAGTGATTTAAACTTCTGGACTCAGAAGTTTCCTGAAAATAGTGAAGATGACTAGCTGAGGAGCATACTAAGATTATCTGCTTAATAAAACAAATTTAGAAATAACACTTCCACTCTCAATATCCTAAAATATCAGAATTCTAAAAGTTATTTTCTTGCATCCATTCACATTTATAAAATCATTCAACAAATCTTACATTTATCAGGCACTGAATAAGACTACAGACAAAAATGACCAAAACGCTATCAATGAGATTATTACAGTGTTAGTCCAAGTCTAATTAGGTCCCCAAAAAAAGCTTTTTATAAATTAGAGAGTCTGTGCACTGTGTATTCTTTAATAAGTGATATAAAATACCTTATTAACATTTTTTTTGGTACTGGGAATTGAACTCAGGGGTACTCGACCACTGAGCCACATCCCTAGCCCTATTTTTGTTTTATGTGGAGACGGGGTCTCAATGAGTTGCTTAGCACCTCGCCCTTGCTGAGGCTGGCTTTGAACTCGCGATTCTCCTGTCTCAGCCTCCCAAAATGAAGGGATTACAGGCGTGCACCACTGCACCTGGCTCCTTATTAACATTTTTAAAAGAAATTGTTTGCAAATATATTAGTTAGATGGATACTAAGCAGTAGTATAATTCATAAGTTGTTATTTTTACATCAATTTATGCTGGAGAACCATAAGAATATTGGGAATTTGCATTTGATATAATGCAGAATAAGTGATGGCAATATAATGTCCTAAGTATTTTTAGAAAAATAAGAAATTTTAAACTTCTTGTGAACTATACACAGAAGAATGGGCCCTTTAAGGTCTTTTCAATGAAAAACTTCAGTTTTAAAGGATTTAATTAAAATTAATTTCTTGGTATAGATATGGTAGAAAACAGTCCATTTCACAGATTGTATCATCCCTTACAATGTTTTTTTTAAAAAAAGAAAGAAAACATACATGTCATGTAACTGAGCCAAACTAACAAAAGACAGGACTACTTCTTCTTTTTTTTTTGGTACTAAGGGATTGAACTCAGGGGTACTCGACCACTGAGTCACATGCCCAACCCTATTTTGTATTTTATTTAGAGACAGGGAGGGTCTCACTGAGCTGCTTAGTGCCTCGCTCTTGCTGAGGCCAGCTTTGAACTCTCCGTTCTCCTGTCTCATCCTCCCAAAGTGCTGGGATTACAGGTGTGTGCCACTGTGCCCAGCTTAGACAGGACTTCTTTAGCATGACAATTTAGCAGTTGGGAGGTAGGTATTGGGAAAAGTAAACAGCTAGAATTAAATGACTTCTATAATCATGCTTTAGAATGTTCCTGAGGAGCTAAACTTTTCTTTGTATTCTTCCACAAAGTTTACTATTCTGGATTTTACAAATGACTCTTGTAAAAACAAAACAAAATAAAACATCTGATTTCATATTTGAACAGTAGACACAATTTTTAGAGTATGAATTCACTGTAATTCTCTGAGTGCATAAACTACAAATTATAGTCTATCTAGAGAATGGTTGGCATTAATAACAGCAATTTTTGAGTAAGTTACATAACCCACAATGCTTTGGGGCTCTCATTTAGAAAATGTGCATAATAATGGTGCTTGAGGCCCACTGTTATTTAGCTTAGGTGGTTTGTTACTTTACTATGCCTATCGTGTACATTAACTCATTAAAGTTTAACAAAAATCTTCTGAGACAGGTATCATTTTTTCCACTTCAGAGTTGAGGAAACCAAGACTAAGAGGCCGAGCAAACTTCCCACAGTCAAACAAGTGACAGTGATAGAATTCAAACCCAGGTCCTACAAGACTCCTTAGTTTATATTCAGAAATAGATACATATGCGTAAGCATCACCAGAGAGTTTTATACATCTATGAGAAGCCCATTTGCTATTATCTCCAATGCTAGATTTTTTGATGTACAGAACAATTATATACAGTAGAAGTAAAACAGGTAACACTTCACATAAGAAAACATAAAAATCATAATTTTTTTTCTAATAGAACACAGTTAAAATGAGAACAAAAGACTTGGCCTGCTATAAACAAATGGCACCAACAAATACTTTTTTTTTTTTTTGGTACCAGGGATTGAACTCAGGGGCACCTGACCACTGAGCCACATCCCCAGCCCTATTTTGTGTTTTTTGTAGAGACAGGGTCTCACTGAGTTGCTTAGCGCCTCGCCGTTGCTGAGGCTGGCTTTGAACTCGCGATTCTCCTGTCTCAGCCTCCCTAAGTGCTGGGATTACAAGCGTGAGCCACTGCGCCCAGCTAACAAATACATTTTTGGTCTATATACTTAGCTAAGTTTTTGACTGTAACATATTTGTAAGTTGCCATAATACACTGGCAGTAAGAATTATCTGAAGGCAGTTGCTTTGAAAAATGTCAATGTAATTTACTACTGAAAAACACCCACCTAAAACTGTGGAAGAAGATGAACAGCCTCTATTAATGCTAATTGAAATTCTCATATCCACACATAGCATGCATAAAATTTACTTCTACACTTATTCTTCCCACCTCTAAACTACAGTAAGGCCATGCCAAAGAGTAGCTTTTTAATAAGCACAGCTGTGTGGGCAAATTGATACTTTTCTGGGCAATTATATTGACAAATTTAATACAGGTGAAATCCCACTATTTGCAAAACAAAGTCTTAATTGTGGTTGTTCTAAAGGAGTGAAGACTGAAGTCTCCTGGCTTAAGAATTCAATTAAAAGCTGAAAATTATCACTTTGCCACTTCAAAAACATCTTTTTAAAAAACATGGGCACTAATACATGTGGGTGAGATGGCCCTGCTCCCATAAATAAACAAACAGGTAAATATAATTTAATGAGTGGTATAGCTTTCTTCATGACCACAATTATTAACAATTCCTCTCTCTCTACTTACTTAATTACATGGAAATATCAAATAATACACAATCTTTTAATAAACAAAAGTGGAACCATATTATTGTTTTTTTTATCTAATTATAAAACATGGTTATAATTTCTTTTGAGGGCATTTGAAATTTCTTTGTGATCCAAATGAATAATAAATAAAAGCCTAAAAGCCATTAGTAAACAGAGTTTTCAGTAACAAATTACTTATTTTGGTTTAAGAATATCATAGCTATAGAAGAATAGTTTTCCTAAGATACGACCAATGATTGATTCTTGCTCAGGTTCTCAGTTGCAGGGTATATTGTGTTTTAAAAATCTTACCTGCACTACAATGAACCAAATAATGCAGTTGGTTTAGAAGACTTTTTGAAGACCTACTATGAACTTACTTTTGTTGCTGTTGCAAATTTGGCTTTTCCTTCCATAAAAGCCAATTCAATGTAATATCAACATTGCTGATTATGAAAAGAATTGCTGTCACTCTTACTGAATCCTTTTAGGGATTAGACAAAAATCTACTTAATTTGTCATTCTATCTAAAGAAGTGATGGAAAGCCACTTCATTCATTCATTCATTCATTCATTCATTCATTCATTCATTCATTCATTCCACAAAGAGCTATTGAGTCTAACTTAAATATATGCATTATATTACACTAATGTCTGAGAAGACAAAAATAATGGTTAGATAAGATACATAAAAAAGGATGTATAAGGCAACGTAATTGGCCAAATAAAACTTAGAATCTGGTTCTGTAAGAAAATGTGTATATAATGGACTAGTTAGAAAGAAGAATGGCATGCTAGTGAAAGTATGGTAAAAACAAAAATGGATGTGCATGGTGGTGTGTGCCTGTGATACCAGCTACTCAGGAAGCTTAGGCAGAAGGATCATAAGTTTGAGGCTAGTTTGGGAAACTTAGTGAGACCCTGTCTCAAAATATGTATATACATATTATATCTTACATATATAATATATATAATATATATATAATATATATATAAAGGGCCAGGGTAGAATGCACCTAGGTTAAATTCCAGTACTTAAAAAATATTTTTTAAAAGTGCAGAAAATAAGGATTATTGACAAGAAAGCTCTAAAAGATAGAAATACTTTTTTTTTAAATGGCTATATTACTATCAAATTTCAGACACCTCTATTTTAATTTTCCGCTACACTTAATCTTAGAGAACATTATTATGGCTTGCTTCAAAGTTTAACTTTTAAATTAAGATAATTCTATTCACTTGTGTAAAAAACAAAAGGAAAAAAAACCCAAAAAACTAAAGTTATTTATGGTTATCTTTAAACAACATTAAAAGGAAATATGTTCCAGAGGGAAAACAGATACTTTTAAAGAACTGAAAGGAAAGGTTATATGTCAAACTTATTCAAAACTGTGTTTTCTATTATCATTTCTTATGAAAACTGTGATGTTTTTGCACTTACCAATTATGAACATTATTCTCTATATCAAATAAGTTCACTCAGACATAGGCACACTCAAACTGACAATATGTCCCATGAAATGGTCACATAAAATGCTCTCGAGTGAACATATTGTTTAACAGCTCCTGCAGCACTGTATCATGCTAAGCCTTTGATATGTTCCAAGCAGAGAGCATTTTTGAGGGCATTTCATGATTAATTAGAAAGGATAGCATCCTATCTTAGCAATTTTTGTATACTTCAGTATGCAATATCAAACCAGCAGCTAATGACACACACCCATAGGGGAAAAAAAGCTAAAATTTGGAGAGAAGCTGTAGCAAGGATAAAGAATCAGTTTCTCATAGTTATAAATTGTTAGGGCTGAAAGTGCTATTATTTGTTGATTTCTTTTAAAGGACAAGAAAAAGAATAGTTTTAGGTCCACAAGCTAGATGAAAGACCACAGTTAGTCTAATTAAAACATACAATCAACGTCATGAGAACAAATTCTTAAGTATCCACCCACAAAATATCATCAAAAGTCAAACTTACCTGATCTGCTATCCAGAGGTCCAAAGTCCAAGGAATATTTCACAACGTGATAGTTGTTCCACACATAGAGTAAGTTGTCCCTGGGGTTGTAATCCACAGCTGCTATGTACTGATAGGAGTTGGGAAAGGGAACATCCACTAGACTATCCTTGCTTTGGTCGGTATTATAAATGTAGTCAATCTTATTGCCGGTGGCCTCATTGTCATCATCCTCATATACAGATTTGACCACATACAGAATCCCACAAATCATAAATGCATTAGAAGCTGACCTTTTATCATATGCAGTATCCCATGTCCCTTCAATGCGTAGGGTATAAGGGTTCAACTGACTAATGACGATTTTACCATTGTTTTGTTCTGTTGCATAGATGACCCAAAGCCCATTTTCATCCACTGCCAGGTCTATGTCAGATTTGCCTCCCCATCGGTAAGGGGAGGTATCATGGTAATTGGCATTTGCTATGATAGCCTCTCCACTCTTTATTCTAGTCCGCAAGTCAAACTTTACTATGTTCCTGGTGCGCTCTTTATTGAAGAACAAAGCTCCATCATACACAACAAATCCTGTGCCATCCACCCGATGAGGGAGCTTGTAGGTAGTAGTTGGTCTTCCAGCAATGAAGTCATCTTTGGATGAATATTCAGTCAAGGTATCAGTTCTGTAGGGGGTCCAAGGCATGTAATAAATCTTGTCAGAAGCCTGCAGAGGGTCTTTGCACCATGCCCCAGACTGGTGGTCAGACTCAAACAAATGTTCACTCTGGTACACTCCTTTTAGTAGTCCAGGACAAAGAAAAACTGTTGGAAGGGAAAGAGTTAAGACAATAACTGTATTAATTAATTATTTTCTCATATATTCTTATTTTTCAGCAAGAATGCAAATGTAACCAGAGATACCCACCACCACTTATTTTGCTGCATTGTTTTGAGAACACAAAGTATTTTTCCATATTTTGACTTTAAAAAAAATCACTTTGATTTCATTTGCTTAAAAAATTAGCCTTTTTTTTAAAGGGGAAGCTGTGCTTTCCTGTGGTTTTTACCTTTGTTAACATGTATGATAACATTTTTGGACATATGTATCAAGTGCAACATATGTCTATGTATTGTATAGACATATAACAAATACAAAAGTTTATACACAATGTTTTTATGAGTTCATTGAAGAACGTATCTTATTTGGAAATAAAAATATAGTTTATACTCTGATAAAATTAGCTATTCAACAGTTATCATTAATAAACATATGAATATCCCATAGTAATTTTTGTTTAAATAAATGAAAAATCCTGTATATGTTACAGGCCAGTGAATCCTCTAGCAAAAAAGCTCTTGAAACTGCTACAACACTCACAAAGCATGCAGTCCACACAATTAAAAATGAGTGATGGATGGATACTGGAAGGAAAAAGAGAAAGGAAGAAAAAAGGAAAGAAGGAATAAGGAAAGAAGAAAGGGTAAAAAGTTACAGAAAAGAACCCAAGATCTAGATTTTAATCAGTTAAAAATGTCCTGTTAAATACAGTAGTATTGGAACTTAAAACATGTACCTTTTTCTGTTACATGAAAAAAGCATTTAAAAACAAGATTACTTGCTATATTTTGCTGCTCATACTTCAGAATAAAAACAGGCAAGAATCATCTGATTCACCTGCATTTTAGTATGATTCAGTAACATATTGTGATAGTGGTTGTAAGAAGGCTTGTCTGATTCATCCGATATGAAGGGGCAATAAAGCAATGTTTCCCACAGGGCGGTCCTTGAAGTACTGGTTTCAAGTGGTATAGGTAGGTGTTACAACAAAAGAAAAAAAGGGATCCTCAGCCACATTTGTCCAAGAAATGTCACATTAGATACAGTTGTAGCAGAGATTCTAACAGCACACATAAATTAGAGAATCTCCCAGGAAGATGTTGTAAGGGTTGAGGAAATTTCACAAACTAATTTGATCTTGGAATTTTTCCACAGAGCCTCTTTGGATTGCAGTCTTCTGCTGAACCTGCTGTGGGAAACACGACTCTCATATATTTGCAAAGCAAACACACTGAAAAATAACCATGCAGTCCACTGTTATGTTTGAAATGATTAGAAGTATACGGGGTGGAGAAATTAGGAGATCACAAGGAATTTAGATGCTGACCCACTTTTAATGATTTATTATTCTTTCAGCATTAGTGATTAGCTTTTTAATAGTGATTATAAGCACAGATCCAATGGAAAATAAGATGAAATTCAGCTATGTTTTGGAGATTATTGAAAAGGACAATAAATTACTAAAATCTAATCCAAGTTTTACTTTCACAGAAATGAAAAATTATGGGGGGAAGATGGCTATCAAAACATTCCATAGCAAGCATAGGGGACCACTGTCAATTTATCAACCATAATAATACTGATAATTATAAGAATTTCTCAGGGTTTTAAATATGATTGCTTTAGTTGTAAGGAACAGTTTACTTTTTGCTGTCAAAATTGTGCATAACCTTTATGCTAAAGGTAATGAGCCCTTGGTTGCTAAAGCAATTTAGAATATTTCAGAAAGTTATCTCCCTTTCCCCTTAGTAGATAAAAATGAGTGAAACAGGGGAACCTACTCCAAAGTTACGGGAAATTTAGTACAGAAATAAAAACGAATCTAAAGCAATCACTGTTCATCACATCTATTGGATTTCTAACTACTTACTTAAAAATAAAGAGGAATATAATATAATGTTGAAAATTTTACAATATTAAACTGTGTTAGGATAAAAGGATCAAACCGGCACTGGTCAGTAAAATAGATTAATGTGAAGTTGAGCAGCAGAAGTAGTAAATAAACTTCCATAGAATAGATAAGAATTAATAACAAAATTATTTTAGCTCAATGTTAAACTGTTAAATAACTTAGCCTATAAATAGTATATAATTTATGAAAGGTATTTAATTACCTTTTTGTTCCACTTCTATTGGAGAGAGAGAAGTAAAGAGAGAAAGGAGAAAAGAGAATAGATTAATGGTACGGTATTGGCCAAGCAGTTTTTATTCACCTCTTCCAAATTGAAAGTAAATTATTCATTTCACTCATACTTCCTTCATTGAACATTATGTTTATTTTTAAAAAACCCATTTGTTTAAGGCAATTAAAAAAATAATCATGTAAATTTTAAAATACAGTATAAACTTGGAAAAACAGGCAAAAATTAATCAAGCTGATTGAATAAGCATACCACCCCAAATGATAGACGTGAAATGCAATATTTATAATAATAACATCAATATTTACATTTGAAAGGGCAGGTCAGCAATTATATATACAGAAAGCTTTCAAATAGTTTGGTTTGTTTTACTTATAAATACTAAGTCTGTACCATTACTTAATAGTTTTGTTTTCTATTTCCACAAAAATAATGTTTCTTTTGAAGAACTGACATCTTCAAAAGCTCCCCATAGCTTGTCTGTTCCGTATGAGGCTACACATCAACAGGGAAGTTCTTTCCCTGAATACATGAACCTTCTTAAGGAAATTTCTCTGACACTTATCAATATTTGATATTATCATGAAAAAATACTGTCATTTAGAAAAATCTGTTATCAGAGGGTTCTTATAAATAATAAGCCACTGCGTCTGCCTTCTTGGAAAATTCTTAACTGAGTCAAAATACAGTCATAAAAATAAAGTGAGATCCTCAAATACATAATGTGTATTATTTATAAAATTAATTTTCATTATTGTTTTTAAGGTACTAGTCAATATAATCAGTGAAAGTTTTGAGAAATTATGGCATATTCACAGATGAATATGTCACATTTCAAAAGTGGCACATGTTGGAAATCATAAACATTTGTCTCTTTAAACACAATTTACACCCTAATGAGAAAAAAAAGTGATCAGCAAGAAAATGGCAAAAGTGTCAGGAAGAATGAATTCTTAAAATTATTAAAAATTATGGAATATAAATGTTGTAGAATCAAGGCAATTTTATTTGAAGGGATGAACAGATATATTATCCAGAGTAAAAGTATTAAAACCTCCAGAAAAATTTCAAAAACAAGCAAGAAATGCTCTTTTGGTTAATTACATTTGGGTGAGATTTTTGTTCTTTGACCTAAGCTCATGTTTTTCAGTTACTATCAATACATACTTATTTCTATTCAATGACTTTTGAAACCTCAATATCACACATTTGAGGAAAAAACTTGTATATACAAAAAGTTATGCTAGAAAGTTGCAGCTCACTAATTTACAAGTCTTATTTTTAACAATATTTCTAGAACTCATTAAATGTTATATTGCCATAGTTTATTCTCAGTTATGCTTTATTAACTATATGATAAACATGACTATATGACTAGAGACCAGTTAAAGACTTTATCTAAGAGAGAGTATTCACTAGAATACTAACCTGTGTTCACACTGACAACTAGAAGACCTTGCACATTTTAAAAATTTTTTAATCAACAGTCTCACAAATTTGGACTTAAAGCCCATTGCAGTGAGGGTGGAGGTTGGGAATAGGAAGTCATCCTACAGTTCACATTTTTCAATCACTAACCTACAACAAATTTCTATTAATTTCTTTCCTTGAACTAGTTCCAGATATATGCGTTTTTGAGAACTAAATTTGGAGCTATTTATAGCCTAAAACATGAAGTAGACCCTCATAGAACTTAAGTCTACTTTCACATTGAACTTATAGACAGTCTAATTTATAAATATTCTCCCTTCTTGAGTGAAATTTCTCTCTTCAAAATATACAAAATGATGAAGATGGGATTTTTAACAAAAAATAGTTATAATGTGTCTATTATATTTTGTAAATGTTATCTTACATTTTAATGGAAATTTTGATTCTTTAAAGAACTTTCATCTATCATCTCAGCTGTCTTTGTTAGAATTTTTCTTTTAATACTATGGTCTTAGTCTAATTTCCAAGAAATTGGCATAAGCTGTATTGTAAACAGAGCTTGCCCCTGTTACTTGATGGTTATTCAAAATTAAGATTTATTAGGCAGTTCTGCTTTGGAGAAAATTATTATGGTCTTGCCCATGTCATGACTGGCTGTAGCTCATTTATCTTTTATTTGCTATTTTCAAGACTGAAGTAAAACAGACCTATAATTTAAGTTGAAACAAGTGCGCACAAATCATATTCCCATAACAAAAACTGGCAAGACAACATAATTTGTCGCTGAAAAGCTTAGCAACATTTAGAATTGGCTAGTCATTGCCTATCATCTAATTCTGATTCTAGAATGTTCCCTTTCCTTGAAAGAACAAATTAAAGAGGTTTTTGAAATAGCATACCATTATGTCCTTTGTAACCACACACTGCCTATTATGATTTTGATATGATGTATCCCCCAAAAGTTCATGTGTGAGACAAAGTAAGGATATTCAGAGGTAAAACAATCTGATTATGAGAGCTGTAACCTAATCAGTGGATTAATTCGCTGATGTGTTTTAACTGAGAAGTAAATGTAGGCAGGTAGGTAGGGTATGGCTGGAGGAAGTAGGTCATTAGAGGTGTGCCTTTGGGTTCATGTTTTATCAGTGGTGAACAGAGTCCTTCCTTCTTCCTGACTGTCCTATCTTAAGCTGCTTTTCTCTGTGATGCCCTTCCACCATGATGTTCTGCCTTACTTGGACCTAAAGCTGTGGTGTCAACCTCCCATGAACTGAACTTCAGATACCATGAGGCAAAATAAACTCTTCCTCCTCTATGGTATTCTTGTCAGGTCTTTTGGTCATAGTGACAAAATAGCTAACTAAAACTCTGCCTAACACATAACATAAACCTGCTGACATAATACATACCTAACACATAATGCATACAATAACTGCTGAAATAAATACGTAATACAAATGGTGTATTACGTATTTACGTAATGGTATAATAATGGTGAATATTATTGCTTCTTGATGTTTTAGGAATGTGGCAAAAAGAAAAAAAATTTGGTGAAACTATCTGGATGTACCATATGAAATCAGACATGCAATGAATTATCTGCATAATGCCTTTCGATATTGTAATGGATGGACAAGAAAGTAAGTTTTATGAGAAATTTATCTAACTCATTAAACATAAAACTGGAGAAAAACAAATAAAAAGTGTATAGATCGTCCTGTGAGTTACGCTGGCAAGAACAATTTGTTTCCATAAAACAGCCTGCAAAGATCTAAAAACACAGGCCTAAAATACTCGCTTTTCTCCTCTCTGAAATGAGATCATAAATTAATGAATTATACGATGACAACAGTGGCAGGGCCTTCTTCAGGATCTCCTGTCCCTTGGCTGGTCCAATATCCTGAATTCTGACATTATAACTGTCATTGTTCATTTCCAAACCTCTTTGGAACAAGTTTGTCTCCTTTTCTCTCTTCACTTTTAACCCTCCAACTACTTTTGTTGTCTGTTCAGTCTCTATATTTTTTATATATTTCCTTGAAGTGATTTCATTGTTGTCCTTTGTCAAACTTAATGTCATATGCTATATCCTGTGGTTAGAGGGAATGACAAATCCACATTAAGGGTAATTTTATTTTGTATAGAAGGAGGAAAGTAGAAAAAAGAGTAAATTTTCCCTTCAATCTTTATCATTCATAAAATAGATGTAACATACAATTATGTTACTAATTAGTAAACTAAAATGTTATCAGTTCTAACCATAATATTTTTGAATTGCATCCTTCATTTTAAAAAAGGCATGGAACAGAGAGCACATACATTCATTGCCAAGTTTTTCCAAGCTGCACTGCAAATTGCGGAGAAATAAATTTGTTGCATGCTGAAAATTGTTAATGCCATAACTAGGAACTATGAAATCATATCTAATTCTAATGTCCCTTAAATTTCCTTTTCTATGCAGTAAATCATAGATCACATTTTCTATCTACAACATAAATGTTCTAAATGGGTAAACAGTTATAATCCAACAATGCCTCTCTATCTCTGCAATATATCTATAAATATATATTTATGAGGGATATGAGATAGTTATAAAATATTAAATAATTTATAAGAAAATAGTTTTTCATTGAAATGTATTTTAAAAAAATATTTTTTTCATTACATTTGGCTTAGATTATTAAAATACATTTGGGTACCCTTATCACAAACTGGATGAACAATTAAGGAAGTGCAGAAAGGCAAACTATGTAAGTAATAAAAATGAGTCTTGCATAAAAATTTCACCTGATTTAATATTTCATATATTATTTCATATAATATTTCATGTGGTATTTATTATTTCCATCAGATAGGATTTGACAAAAACTCAGAAGAAGTTAAAGGACTCAACCAAGATCAACACTAAGAGGTGTCACAGACCTCTCATGCGTGTAATGTTACACACAGGCTCTATCAACAAGTAAATTCAAAGAAACACATTTTTATTGTTGTACTCTTGCTCTCCATTTCCATTATATCACCAAATCCACAAAGAAGCATACTTATATGTAGAATCTCCCTGAGGGTAGGCATGATATCTGTTATCATATGCATTAATTAAGACCTGAAGTTTTGTGTATGATACTAATACTATTTAAACATCACAACACTCCTGTGAAATAGATATTATCATTATCTTCAATTTTCAATGAAGGCAATGAGACACAAAACCATGGCTATATGGATAATATGTATTAGAACTAGGATTCAAATCCAAGTTTTGATCTTACTCATTAATGATCTTCAGTGAAATGAAGGATAATCTTATTCATCTCTAGTTCCCAACACACAGATTTCAATTAATATTTGTTGTGCTTCTGCGCAAAGAATAAATTAAAAATACAGTATTTTCAAAGAAAGAAACTGGATCACTCATTTGTTAGTGCTATCATCCCTTGAGACTAGAGATGCAAATGATCTCTCACAGGATAAAATATAAGGAAAAAATGGGTTTCACATTTCTTGGTAAAGGAAAATCTGATTTTTGTTATCAGTGGAAGCAAACCTGTGTTCAACACCTCATGTCTTACTGATTTTTATTATTCTGAAACTGATAACACTTTCTCTTCTTCCATTTCACATTCACCAAGAAACAAACAGTAAATAGAAATAAGATCTGTCAATTCGTTAAATTTTTGGTGTACTGTACATCAAAAATTCTGACACATATCTGTCTTTTTTAGTCAACAAAGTGCTAATCCTTTATTTAATGAGAGACAGGAGTAATCTCTGCAGCTCAGCTTCTAAATTATGCTTTTCAAATAACACCTATGCATCAATGAATAAAAGTGCTGCTCAAGCACCTTGTATTACAATGGCTTCATATAATGTGTTTCCAAAATGAACACCTCCTAATGAATTTCCTCCTGGTGTGTGTAGATTGAAAATGTCAATAATTCATAAAATACTTTCAGTGGGTACATTATAATTTAAACACTTAAATATAATATCTATAGATGCTGCAGAAACTGAGAAGGTCTTTTATTTTGTATTCTATTCCATTGATGGATCTATAAAACCTTTCAAACTGCTAATTTAGCCTTTTAAAAGAAAATGGTGCTATTAGTAGACTCTTTTTAGAATCTATTTGTAATAGCGCTAGTAAAAATAATAATCTTTCAAGGTTGCTATTGGTGACACTTAAAATCAATACTACATTTGGTTCATCAAGGATGCACCCTTGTTATAATGATTTGTCACTATTATGTAATAAGTATATGGCATTTACAGTTGATAAACAATACACATCCCTCACAATACATGGGACTATATATGTATAGGGAAATATGAGAACCATTGAATGCATCTGCTGAATTCCTGTTTTGTGTAAGGACTTTAGAGCTACATATACAGAGAAAAGTAACCATAATACCTAAGAGTTACTAAACATATTCTACAAGGGTAGCCATCATACGGCACTAGCCCTACAGTAACTTGTGAATTTGGTGAAATGAACAGGTTATGGAGGATAAACTGATCTCTGCTTTAGGGAAACACAGTCTAATAACTGGTGATTTTCAGGAAGTTCATTTACCAATGACAAATTATTATTAGATGTGTTCAAGGAAACCTGTCTACAGACATTAAAATCAGACAAGGATAGAAGTAAATGGCAGAGATAGGGATCTTGTCAAGAGAAGCTGAAATAATGAGGCACAACCATTTTACTAAAATCATTTCTAAAGAAAATGTCAATAGTTTATTTGTAAGATATATTTTTGACTGATTCTTACTACTAAGGTTCTATGTGTCCTGCTTCATGTATGCAACAAATATGGTATTAAAATGAATCTAGATCAAATTCCAGAAATTTGGTAAATACTTTATATTAGTATTTCTAGGATCTGGGGCTGAAATTTTGTTAGAAATAATTTAGTCTCAGTTGATATTATACAAATGAGAAAAATGAAATTAAAGTATTAAGATATTAACCCCATATCATAGTTTACTTTTCAGTCCATATAGTAGCAAAACAAATTAACAAGTAATATAATTTTTGATTCACTTCATATGTTTTTTCTTTTTTCAGTGTTGGGGTCAAACCCAGGGTATTATAAAGACAGAAATTGCTATTTTAATTATCAATGAGAAAAATAAGAAGTTTTTACAAAGCCAAGTTACTTTATTTCTTATTGAATTGAATTAAACTTTGTCTTTCTGGCTTTACAAGACCTTGTAAATTACTCTTGGAATTGAAAGTTTCTTTTCTTTTCTTTTTTTTTTTTTTTGGTACCAGGGATTGAACTCAGGGGTTCTCTACCACTGAGCCACATCCCCAGCCCTGTTTCTTTGTTTGTTTTTATGTAGAGACAGGGTCTCATTGAGTTGCTTAGCGCCTCACCTTTGCTGAGGCTGGCTTTGAACTCACGATTCTCTTGTCTCAGCCTCCTAAAGTGCTGGGATTACAGGCATGCCCCTTTGCACCTGGTGTGGAATTGAGAGTTTCTATCATCACTTCTTACAAAAGTATGAGACAGCAAAACCCAGAGAAACCATCAGTAAAGAACAAACAAAACAAAAACAATTAAAACCAGTATTTTGATGAACAGCCTAGGAATGTTGAGCAGCTACAACACACTGTGGAATTTTGAAGAATTCTTCCAAATGTCTCAGCCAACTTGGGATAGGATAGTTAGCCAAAGATCAGAAAATATTTTGTATTTATTATAACATAATAAAAATAAAAAAATATTAATAATACAAATGTGATTTCTAGAATTGAAACAAAAGTAAAAATTAATTTGAGAAATTTTAGTAGAAAATATATGTAAAACATATCCTATGTGTGTCAACTGAATCTCTTGGAAGGTAGGTTTAAGATCCTTACTAATTTGATTTTTTTTTTTTTTTTTTTTTGTTATTTGAAAAAGTCAGGAAGCCAATCCATATAGAAATAACTCCCAGTCTTTAGAATCATTACTCTAGTTTTCCAAAATATGCTTCTTACATATTTTTTCACATTTTATGAATTCTTCTGAACATGAACCCTATTCTTCACAATGGCATACTTTTTATAATCTATATGAAAATTTATCTCCAAATATTTGCTAATTTTGCCACCTCCATTCAGAATGCCTTACCTCTTACCTCTTGATGAAGCCAAACTCTATTTTTAGATCCCATCTCACATTTCATTCCTTCCAGTACACTTTTTCACTTATCATATCTCATATTGAATAACTAAATACATTCAATATAGTTTTCCCAGGAAAAGTAATATCAACCTGTTGAAATTCTTGTCACTATTATATAGATGGGGAGACTGAGTAAGTAGTGCTTGCTACTTACCAGAAAATTTAAGAACTTAAATGCCTTTCATGTATTATCCACTTAATAGTCATATTGCTACACTAAAGTATAGGGTATTATACCTTCAGTATTACAAAGGAGAATGCTATGGTACAGATACGTTAAAGAAATGCATGCTAGACTCAAGATAAAGTGTCAGGCTTCTGATACCAAAGCCCAAGTCCTAAACTACTATCTTTCACATGCAAGCAAGGATTGTTGAAAAACCCCATTAATTGAGGGAGGAAATATAGGTTCCCAGTTATTCCTATTATTCTCCAGTTGCCCACTACGGCTTTATTGGCTAAATCATATTCACTAGGTCTAGAAAATTACTTGCTGCTCTGGTCTCAATGCAAATATCTGATTATGATTTCCACAAACAAAACCTTTTTGAACTTAATATTAACAAATATCAATAACTTATCCTTAAAGAGTCATACTCAGTTTTTTCTAAATATTCTCTATTTACAGTCATCTATACAAGATTTATTTTCAATAGGACACACTTAGAACAGTGTCACATTCCAGACTCACAAGGCACATGCTTATCATCTATAAAGTAAGAAGCCAGCATTCGATGTATATCAATTATGTCTGACAGAGTGCAAGGCAGGTAGGGCTAGAATTAAATATGCCCAAAAGAATGTGGTACCCATAAACCTACTGATACATTTTTTTTTCCTGATTCAAAAGAAAAATGCATGTCTTAGGGTAGACTTGTGGAAGTAGCAGTTATCTTAGGTGGGTCCTCCCATTTTCCCCCCATATATTTATTATACTTGTTTTTATTCTTTACATATGTAATTCCATAGAAACTTATAGTTTCTCCATTTCTTCTTTATCCTTCAGTGATTATTACAATGTATTGGTGCAAATTCAGTGGCATGATTCTACTGGCCTCGCCAAATATGGTTAATTGGATAGTGAATAGCTTCTGCTTCTTAGCTGAAGGATTGAAAATATTTCTTAGCTCAAAGCATTCATAATGGAGTTTAGTTCTGAAATATTGTAATATGTGACACAAGCATCACATGCTTCTAAGAATGGTAGCATATTCTTCCCTGCATTTCATATGAACTTATGTTTTCCCTGTGAGAGAGAGAGAGTGGTAGAAAGAACAAATATTCCTTAAAAGTTGATTATAAATTAGCTAGGTCAAATTTAAGAAAGACAATAAGCAAGTGGCCATCCAAACATATATAACGTGATTCAATAACCAAAGTGACAAGTTGAATTTGAAAACAAACTAAAAGAAAAACAACAACATGAACTATGCTTTCCCTCTATGCTTTATAATACTCTGCCCACATCTGCTAGGCAATTCACCAAATTAACTTTTTGTATGTTTTAGTGAAATGTGTCAAATTAGATGCAGCAAGATTTAGATAATGAAACAAATGACCACATTAATTTTTGATCTGGCAACATACTTTATAGTCTATTCAAACTAACTAGCCCCAACTTTTTTCCTAAAAAGCCATCTGTAGAAGGGTCATAAAAACAAATTTACTGGTGGGAGCATGCAGGAAGGAAATACCAACAATATAACATTATTAGGTATAATTTTCTCACTTTTTAATGAAATGAAATAAAACTTCCTTGTAGGCAAAAAAAGTGTTTTGATATCTAGTGAACTATTATATTAAAATTTTAATTCCATGTTTATATGTATAACTGTAAGTACTTTACAGATGTCATATCTTCTACATAAGATGATCTTTTAAAAACTCAAATTTAAAGAACAAATGCATTCAAATGCAAGTTGTATTTGTATATATCACCCTATTTCAAATGTCAATGGATTAGAAATATATTCAAATATATGATATTTTGAATGAAATTTCAATTTGTAAATTTTGGCTGGTTTGTCACTTATACAGTAAAGTTATGTGGTTGCAGAATCTGACATCTACTTCTAAATAAATGAGATACACCTTTTAAAACAGAGTATGGAGGGAAGTTTTAGGTTTCTTAGATCTATTAGGTCGGTGTTTGTTAACCACCAACAATGGCGTCTGAACCCACGAGTCCTTCCTTAACATCAGTTCTCCCACTAGGCATATAGCATGGATTCTTAGGATCATGGTTGAGTTCCAAACTTTACTGTGACTATCATGTTTTGGGAAGACAGATTTGTGACACAAAGTGTTAACTCCTTAGAAATTAAAATTAAAATAAAACATATACATAATGGAAGACAGAGCAGAGTATAAAATGCTGGCATGCTGCAGCCTATTGAGAATCTGTTTCTCTTCTTCTTTAATTCAAGCACAGTTTTATCTAACCCTGTAAAATTGATGTCTTAATATTATCTGTAAGTTAAGCTTATGCATTTGGAAGAATTGGCATTCTCTTATGAATCTTCTCCCTCAGCTTAGTAAATTATATATTATCTATTTGAATTCAGGGCTATTAAACTCTTACCAAGTGTTTATTTCACTGTACAGATTATTGGTCCTGTCTCTGAATAGTGCCCTCTTTCTGTTTTATAGCTAATGTAGCATTTCTCCATGACATCAATAGATTAAAACATTTACCACTAGAAAAAGTATGTGAAAATGGAGCAAACTCATTTTGCTACAAGCTAACTCAATAAATCTGTCCACTTTACTGATGTTCACATTCATTTAAAATCAGTGCATATTTATCTTGCAAACCTCAAGAAGGCAGACAAGAGAGGTTAAATTTCTTATTTTCTTCTCCCACTGGCAGCAATACTACCTTGTTAATGTTTTAATAAATGATAGTTTAGTAGGACCAGATCTATATTTCTGATATATGCTTGGGAATATTTAGAAAAAGGTCAATGAGGGGCGTATTAAGACTTATTGTTTCTGGAGCCATACTATTCTTTCAATATAAAAGAAGGCTGGGTAGCTAAATTTATTTGATTAGAATTTATGATGTTAGCTTGACATTGTACTTAAATTTACCCCTGGAAAAATAAGTGATCAGCAAACATTGTTTACTTCCATTTAGACAAAAAAAAAAGTAGATAAAATAGAAGGAAGTATAGTTCTACTTAAAAAAACTTTTTATTTTTTATTTTATTTTACTTATGTAGTGCTGGGGATTGAACCCATGGACTTGTGCATGCTATGCAAGCACAATGCCCCCGAGATATAATAATAATCCTATATTTTTAAACTGACAGTTGAGGGATAAACAAAATGGTAGGAATAATTAGTCAACCTTTTAGCAGTCTTATTGCAGAGGAAAATCTTTTTTACTTTGAAGGAAAGCTTCCTTTGACCCTTCCTATTCTAGCTCCTTTTCTCCCACAGGAGATGATTATGGATATAGCTTATATAACTGTCCCTCTAAAGCTATTCTGACCAAATGGTCAAGGATGCAAGTTAGAATATGCTCATAGGTGATACAACCAGCTCTCTCCAAGATCTGTGTGACAGTAATGTTTCCCTTGTTCATGGCAATACAGTAGGAGAAAAATAATGTTTATTAAATCAGATAATGCTCATAGCCATAAAATAGTGATAGTACATCTTTTATACACCCAAGTGCAAAATATTTCATTTTGGATATATGCCAGAATTTTTTATTATAACACATTTGATTTTATTTCTGAAAAGCTGTGTGTGAACGAAAGCCTTCCTTTCATTTTTATATACTGTTTTCTTACACATAAAGTTACACTTTTATAATAAAAAATTAAGTTGGTTCATGGCTCCGCTTTGAATAATCAACTCTTGAAATGAAGCCTAATGATTCTCCTATGTGTCCTTGCACATATCATGTATCATTTAACACTGTCTTTACCAATATCCTATTCATTCATCTCACATTGCATGAAATACCACTTCTTCCATGAAGTCTTCAGTAATTTCCTATATAGCAACAGCTTTCAGGAAAGCTTGCTTTTGAAGGATAAATCATAGGAAGAAAGTTTGACTAGAAATTTACCACTTTTGAGATCTGGAGTAAGATACCACTTCAGTTACTATCTTAAAAAGAAATTTAATTATTAGTAGTATGCCAGAAAGGAGAGATTTTCTACAATGTTATAAAATTGGTTCAAACATGTCAACCTTACTTGACCAACAATATTCTAGTTGCTTTCTTACAAGGTCAGGAATATGTTAAATGTTCAAAGGAGTGGTTAAGATGATAAATGTTTTATGAAATTATATTTAAAAATGACCACATAACATTTTAATAACACTAAATAAATAACAGTTGTAGCTACTGACTAATAATGCCTACACATGTTTTGAGTTCCTCAAACATAATATATCCAAATATTCTTATGTGAGATAGGGTCTTAGTTTGGATTCCCTTAAAAGTACAGCTCAACACAAGAGCTTTGATGCAGGTAGCTAATATTGGGTGGGTGTGATCCTAGGACACAGGTATGAAAAAAGGAGAAAGATGCAGAAAAGGATGAAATGCAAACTATGGGTCAAAAGTAAAGTTGCTGTTGTTGACACTGAGGACCAATTTCTACATATTTGGGCTTTGTCCCAGAATTTGAATGAAATGCAAGAAGTTAGAGTAACTGCACACAGGTTCCTTCTCCCCAGGGATTGAAGATAATCTTTACCAATATGAACTCCCCTGCACACAAGCAGATGGCTGGAGAGATGGCCAAGCAGGCTACTGGCCTTAGGGAAAGTCTTAGGGCAAAATGTTAAAAGACAAGTCAAAGAAATTTGAGGTGAGAATGGGGTAACTAAGGTAGGCACGACAGCTCACAAAATAGTTCTGCTTAGGATTGTATGAAACCAGAGTTGGGCCAGGAGGATATAATATATGCAAAGAGGCATCTGTTACATGCACATGCATGTGTATGTGTATGCACACACATATACAAACAGGAACACAATAGTACCTAGACCTTAATCTTTAACTCCTATTTTCTCATAATAGTGAGTTTTACACTTTTATTTAGCAGTCACTTCAACTTTGGATATTGTGAATCTTAATTTTTTTTTAACCTGGCAGCTTTTCTTCACTCATTCTCCACAAATAAAAAGAAATAACACTGCTGCAATATTACTAGCTTATTTTTATAACATCCTTTCTGGTTGAACATATCAGAGTGAAAAGTTTGGAAAAGTAACTAACACACATTCCACAGAACTGCTGCTGCAGGCAAAGAAAGAAGAAAAATAAGACGACTTGTGACTGATCCTATCTATCCTCTTATCAATCCTGGGAATGGAGAAAGAAAAAGATACATCACCTAGATCCTCTGTCTTGAGTTCACAAATAGCTAAGATACAGCTGATGACTGGGGCTTTGGCATAAGTCATAATTCTTTTCTACTGGTTCACTTTATATGATAATATTTATTTAAATTTAGCCCTTGGATAGCCTTTCCTATTTTGATAGAAGAAAATGTATTTTGATAGGCTTATCATTAGAAACTAGTTAATAAAACACTTCCTATAGCCGGGTGCGGTGGCACAAGCCTGTAATCCCAGCACTTAGGGAGGCTGAGACAGGAGAATCAAGAGTTCAAAGCCAGCCTCAGCAATGGCGAGGTGCTAAGCAACTCAGTGAGACCCTGTCTCTACATAAAACACAAAATAGGGCTGCGGATGTGGCTCAGTGGTCCAGTGCCCCTGAGTTTTGGGTTTTTACTTTGGGTTCTAGGGATTGAACTCAAGGACCATATGAGCCATATCCCCAGTCTTTTATATATATTCTATTTATATACAGGATCGGCTGAATTGCTAAGTGCCTGGCTAAGTTGCTGAGGATGGCTTTGTGCTCGTGATCCTTCTGTCACAGCCTCCAGAGCCTCTGGGATTACAGGCACACACCACCCACTGTCCCTGGTTTGGGCTTTTAAAATTTAACAGAACACTACTTTAAAAAATATCTTTCAGTTATGTTTAGTGTAAAGGAATCCAGAATTCCTGAATTAGGCATATGTATTATTACTTTGTAGTACTGTGATTTTCATTTTTTTTCACTTACTATCTAGAAAAGTGAGTAATTTTTAAGATTCCAGGAGAACATACTTTAAACCTAAACTTAGATCAAGGTAGATTAATCTACACCACTAAATTAGCAAGTAAGTTGAAATATTTATAAGCAATTTAAAGGCAACAGAATGTATGCTTTGTTGAACTCTGTACATAAAATTAGTACTTGCTGATTGATTGATTTAGTGAACTTAATGATGAGTTAATAAGGACTAATTTCTAGATGGAAGAAGAATACACAGAAAAAAGTGGGTGCACTCAGTGCTCAATTATGCTGAGGATAATTAGCTCCAAAATGTTTTCCCATTGAAGGAAATGAGCACAAGAGATCATTAATTAGTGGTCTAATTAATATAAAAAAGCAGTATGTTTATTAATGCACAAGTAGACTGCAGAGTCAAATTAGTGATAAAGTAATATATATTCATATTTACATACTTAAAATGGTCATTTCAAGTTTTATCTTTACATGTCTATGCAATTATTTTTCTATTGCACAGGCTATGTCACAGCATCTGTGATATCATTCATCATTTTCCTGGTATCTGCGTGGTATACAACTCAGATAATAAGGTTTAACTGATAGATTATCTGAAAAGCATATGACAGGAATTTCTTACAACAGGGAAAATTTAAATTCAAAAAACAATAATGTTTGATTCAGAAATAACCTAAATATATATAGAGAGAGCTACATCTAGAAACAAAAACAAACAAAACCTAAAGGAATGAACTGGACACTAATTGCCTTCCTGTAATTGGCAGCCATCTCTTGAATTTAAATAAGTAAAGGAAATTTCTCATAGTGATATCAGCTATGCAACTGTATAGACTCTATGTTAGTCAGCTTTTCATTGTTGTCACCAAAATACCTGACTAGAATAATTTATAGGAGGAAAAATTTATTTGACTCATTGTGTCAGAGGTTTAGTCCATGGTTGGTAGATTCTACTGCTCTGGGCCCAAGGTGATGCAGAACATCATGGAAGAAGGGTGTACTGGAAGGATGTTGCACCCCTCATGACAAGCAGGAAGCAACAGTGGGAAGAGTCACAGGGAAGGTGAACCCTCCCAGGTCATGCACCAGAGACCTCACTCCTCCAGCCATTCCCACCTGCCTACAGTTACCAACCAGTTAGTCTGTTCAAACTAGGATGGACTGATAAGATTCAAGTTCTCACAATACAATCTTTATACCTCCCCACATTCCTACATTAATGACAGCTTTTGTGGGGACAAACCATAACAGACTCCAACTACAAACTTGTGGGGATTGGAAGACAGCAAATTACACAATTCTATTTTTAAATTGCATTCAATTGAGTGATTACTTTGCATTTAGTATTATGCACTTAACAAACAAGTTCTCATAATTATCTTCCTGCTTTAGATGAGGGGACTGAGACTTAGTAAACTGAATGGTATGAGGACACAGCTCAAAAGTGAAAGGTTCAATACATCAAGGAAGATGTATAAGATTCTAAAACCTATTTTCTAACCAAAATGCTATGTTGCTGTTTATGGATATAAGAATGTACAGAAAGGAATGCAAATGTAAAATATAATTTTCTTTTGCAATGATTCCTAAAACTCTCAAAACTGTTTTTTTTTTTTTTTTTTTTTCTGATAGTATTCAGCACCAGAGGTATCCTGGGTGATTTTTACTGAAGCAGTGGAGTATATTAAATCTGCAATCATACTGTTATAGCAAAAGCTCTGAAGCATTTGTTTCAAGGCAGCACTGTGGGTTTGTAGAATCTCCTATTGCCACTTGGATACTAACATTGGTAACAGAAAGGACAAAAAGTAATCCTAGAAATCACTGCAGACCCTTGATGTAGTGGAACTCCTCATGGTACACTAAGTACCATTTATAATTAGTACAGTGAAATACATTTTCCTACTAAAATAACAGCCTAATAACATTTGATCACATTGTCTGTCAATGTTGACAGTGATGCTATAAAGTGTTGATGAGAAAAAAAATCCGGGACATAAGTTGTGTTCCAAAATTGTGTTTCTAATTAGGTCAAGGAGATTTGGGGATTGCTCATCCCCAGGCATCATGTCTACCTGATGGCATCTGCAAGGTTAGATCTCAAAAATATATATTATTCATAGTGTACCACAAATCCTTCAGAGGTGAGATGTCATATTTAGATCAACATGCAAAATTATTAATCAAACTGGAAAGCTTAAAGTCTGCTGAATAAAATGTTAAAACTGTTGAGTGAAGGCTTACGGTGGGTAGCATGTAAGAAATAGCTTCTGATAGAACAGATAATGCAAAAATAAATAAATAAACAGCAACAAACCCCCCCAAAATAGTAATACTTATTTGAGATATATGAACTTTGCTTCACAAGTATCTCAGAATATAGTCAAACCAGTTATATCACGAGGACAACAATTTTAAATAAATATGTAGTGCCATATTACTGAAAGAAATTTAATATATTCAAGAGAGGTACTAAGATTCGGATATTTAGATGTGTTTTAAATACATACATGTCTAAACACAGACGGACATAAATTTAGCATCATTTATTTATGCTTTTATGTGCAATCTATAATACCCTTCCTCCATAAACATCATCCAAAATGCTCCTTGAAAATTCAGAAATTTGAGAAGTTTCCATAGCTGGGTAGCCTGCCAACTAGGCAGCAGAATGATCATCCAGGTCAAAGGTAATGTGTCTTGGGCAAACACATGGAAGGGTGTAAGGGTCTCCAAAGAGCAAAGAGACATTGTAAAGTGAGATCTGGAAGGCCAGAACTTCCCTATGTGACAATTTAAGGATATTTTAAAACTCAAGATTGGATCCACAGCCATTCCCCAAGACTGATTTATTTCTGTAAATATCACCTATTGTTTCTGAAAACATTGTAATTACAAATCTTTAGTGTACAATATAGACAGAATTTATCAAAGTCCAGGATGCCGGGATGAATCTACCACTGACTTCAGATTTTTGTTTTATTTTTTGGTGGTGTGGGAGGGGGACTGACCCTGGCACTTGGTGTATACTAAGGAACTAAGGATATACTCTACCACTGAGCTTTGGCTCAGACCCCTAAAACTGCTTTTAATGCCATGGTTAAAGGATTTGGAGAATCCATAAAGATAGCTTCCATTAAAAAATTCATCTTTATAAATAATAAGTACATTTTCTAGGTCAATTATTTCAAAGCTTTAGCCACAGCAAAACCAACTTGACTATATAACAAAACAGTGTGCTTCCTTAAACGTTGTCTAGGAGATAATATATCTATACCATGATAAAGGTCAATAGGCCTCACAAGCCACTCCAGGAAGTTAGATACTTTTTTTTTGTTTTGGTACCGGGGATTGAACTTAGGGGTACTCGACTACTAAGTCACACCCCCACCCATATTTTGTGTTTTATTTAGAGACAGGGTCTCACTGAATTTCTACTAAAATTTCATATTACCATGCTGTGTAATTATCTATGCTGAAATATTACCTCCCCTGGATACACCAGAAATTTGACTTCAGCCATTAATAAAGTTCATACTAAACACTACTGGCAGAATTCATATTTGTGTATTTAAAAATAATTTATTCCACACATATATTGATTTTTTTTAAAGAAAATGAACAGAATATTGTAGTGGTTGAGAGGACAGGCTTTTGAGTCATATAGTTTCAAATAGGTTCAATCCTGGTTCTATCACTGCTTAGTTATGTAACATTGGGTGAATTACACATAATCATTCTTTGCTTCAGTTATCTTCTTGTTAAAAAAAATATAAGATTCTCCACTTCTTTGGCTTATTTCTGAATCTTAAGTATGGTCTGGCACAGACTAAATGCTTAGCAACTACTAGGTATATTTATTATTATTTACAAAATGACAGATATGGCTAAAGGATCCATCGTAAATACAAAACAAGAAAACAAAGCTTTTGATGTTGTGGATTTTACAATTTTGTAAAGGATATCACTTAATAATTAGAAATTTAAGTGCATGGGCCAGTTAGGGTAGCAATAAAATATTTAGCAAAATACCAAATTATATAGAAATTGAGCTGAAATAAAATGGGATACAATAATGGGAAGATTAAGAAGCAAATAGAGTGTGGTGTAAATATTCAGTAGAGTGTGATGAAAGCATTATGTCTAAGTAGGAAATGTTCTGTGAGCTGCTTAAACTCCAAGCTTGAAAATGGACAAGAACAGGACAGGTAATCTTTCATTTTGATCAATTTTTAAAAACAAACTATTAGAGAACACCATGTTTTTTAAAAAATTATTTACATATTCCTACTTTTAAAAAAAATGTCTGTATGAGGAATTTTGAATTTTCAATTTGAAATTTTTGAATGAAAATAAAGAAAGATCTTAAGGCTTTAATGAGTAACTAAGCAATAAAACATCATTAAAAATTTTGTAAAGTCTAAAAATAGGTAATAAGAATAATCAAAGCTTTCTTGCTGGTAATATAGTAAGATAAGAAAATTCAGCAACTATAATTAAAAGGGGCATTGGAAAGGTCAGATTTATGACTCTGACATGGTGTTTGAATAAGACAGTTTCTAATGGCCTTAAGTTCCTCCACATTCCCAATGACACTTATTTTTTGCACGAAGGCCAATTTTTCCCAGTGCCAGTATAAATTCACATGAAATTTTTCATGAATAAACATGAAAATGTCAGCAATACTAAACAAAAGAGAGAATGCAAGTCTGGAAATGAGCCAACAAAGCTGTGCCAAATGACCCATGAAAGCTGAATTTCAGAAGAGGACACCTGAAATCTGGGTAAGGTGAATGTAGCATTCTGAAGAAAAATTAGTTAAATTACACATTATGCCCACACAAGAGCAGAATGAATAAAAGCAAGAGAGATAACCCACATTGAGTTTCAATTAAATTAACAGAAGCAGTGACGGGGTGAGGTAAGCCCTTCGCAATGCCCATAAGGGACCTGTTACACTCACAGCAGGTATGAGAGCACATATGGGTCCATCACCAGGGGTGTCAGAAGAGGCTGACCTACATGCCACAGAGTACAGGCTGGGATACATATAAATAGGGATAGGCACAAGAAATTCTAAGGATTCCATTTCTTTTCATTAATTCTTCATTCGCTTAATAAGAGACTCAGTACACTTGTAAGTGTTGAAAATATTTCTAGGATTTAATTAGACAGATAAAAATGATCATGTCATCAACAAAGTTAGACTAACATACCTTTATGAAAATCATGGTCAAATAATTACCTTTTTTATTCAATTGAAAAGATAATATTAACTCACTAGGCACATTAAAAAGAAACTCAACAAATTAGGGTTTCTTTTTTAAATCAATGCTCTCATTGTATTTTACATTTCTTTGAGAGTATTAATACTAAGAAAGGGGCACTTTGCATGAAAATGTTTGCTTACTGGTAACTGGGGAAGCATGCTTTTTATTTTCAATCAATCTTCGATTTTCTGTGATATCAAATAACAAATACTGGGCAAACGACCTTTTTTAGCAATTATCATTTTTATAATTTTATGTTTCCATTGAAATCCTTCAGTAAGTAAGAATATTTTTTTCTATGAAGCACTGTTAATTCGATTTTTTTTTAAAATTTTGGTACCAGGGATTGAAACCAAGGATGCCCAACCACCAAACCATGTCCTCAGAACTTTCTATTTCTTATTTTGAGAGAGGGTCTCCTTAGGACCTTGCTAAGTTGCTAAGGCTAGCTTTGAACTTGAGATTCTCCTCCCTCATCCTAGTGAGCCACTGGGATTACAGGCGTGTGCTACTGTGCCTGCTAGATTTTAAAAATGTTACACATTAGGTCTACCAAAGAACATAGTGCTTCAACCAAAGAAAGAGTATCGTGCACAGCTTTTTTTCTTTTCTTTTCTTTCTTCCTTTTTTTTTTTTTTTTTTTTTGTGGTGGTATTGGGGATTGAACTCAGGGATGCTCTACTGCAGTTCTCCAAGAAAATGGCTCCAATCCTTTGAGGACAACTACCCACCACCTCAGGTGTAGGTACTATTCTTATCTGAGCTCTGAACAACTCTCTTCAATATAAGAAGAAAAATAATTTTTAAAACATTAAACAATAGAAGAAACACATCATAAAGTAGCATCATATATCCTCTTGGAGGAAGGGAACATTTGTGATGACAGCATCTAATCTTTTTTTAAGCATCCATTTTCTCTTTCACCCGCCTCTCTGAGTCACTGCCCAGCAAGACCGTCCTAATTTGCTATCCCTAACAATAGAAATAACAGTCTTGATGTCTATTTCTTTTATAAACTGATCCATTTTCCCCAAAACCGTATCCCATCATCTGATACTTGGTGGTATAACTGAAAATTCAGAACTCTCTTTTATTGTTGGATGGATGAATCAAAGTCTTTATTATTAAATATGCTTATTTAGATACTTATCAAGTATCTAAATTCATAATGATAAAATTACTTTACAA
This sequence comes from Geosciurus inauris, assembly GCA_004024805.1. Lineage (NCBI taxonomy): Eukaryota > Metazoa > Chordata > Mammalia > Rodentia > Sciuridae > Geosciurus > Geosciurus inauris. Next base: position 29,961 of record PVHX01001038.1, on the reverse strand, counting down.
GATCATAAAATACAAGGTAAAATTGTGGAGAAAACAAGAGCAAAAATGCCTTTGATCAAAGGAGGAAATGCATGTTTAAAAACTTACTAAAGATACAGATTTAAGGCTCAAGCAAGATTCTAGAATGATTGAAGAGATGGATGATTCTTGAGAATCTAAAAATGACAAAGAATATAGAAATAAAAGCAATAGTGATCATTCTTTAAAAAGCACTGATTTGTATCCAATGAGCCAGACACAATAATAATGATAAGTTGGTTAATGGGGTGCAATAATTTCTAGTAGCTTTCAACAAACTCAATCACTTTGACATTAATTATTCTGTTGGCAAAATCAGAGGCAGAGAAATAGAATTAAAATGTAGAATTCACAAAAAACTCGAGGCTCTAATAAAATGGAAGTCAGAATGAATATTTGAGAAAATTCTTTAAATTCCAAGTAGGAATAAAGGGCTGATATAAATAAAATGTAAATGCAAATTATAAAGTTATAAAATAGCCTGCGAAAAGCTATTTTATTCATGTACAAAAGTTGTACAGTCTGGTAAAATTTTTTTAAAAACTCGATGTTTGAATAAAATTGACTAAAATATAAAGGGAATAAACTCTCTGATCATATCATCAGAAGAGTGAAAATGTACATTGCCTGGGAAAGACAAATGAAGTATTTTCAGCTCTGATCAGTGTATTTTGAGTCCGGTGTCATCAACTAGACTAGAGGTCTGAATGGAAAAGAGTGTGATCTGCAAAGCAAGAAAAAAGATAACCACAGCATTTAGCAAAAACAAAAGTTAGCTGGAAAGACCCAGTATTCTTACCACCCTTTACTAAGTCTGAGATCAGCACTATATCTGACCAGGCTCCAGAGCAATCATAATACATTGTCCTAACCTAGTGACCCAATCCTTTCATTCTAATTCTATAATTTCATGATTGTTTCATAATTTTTCATCTTTTGTCCATAGTGCTCACGTCCAGACTTAAACTGTTCTCTTATATCAGTACTACCCTTATAACTTAGGATGCTCCTCTTCCATATTTTTCATCATCTCCTCAAATATGAATCTTTTGTTAAAAGTATACCTGAGGGCTGGGGTTGTGGCTCAGTGGTAGGGCACTTGCCTTGCTTGTGTGAGGCCCTGGGTTAGATTCTCAGCACCACATATAAATAAATGAATAAAATAAAGGTCCATGATCAACTAAAAAATATTAAAAATGAAATGTATACCTGAGGCTGCACATAGTGGCACACGCCTGTGATCCCAGCAGCTTGGGAGGCTGAGGCAGGACGATCACAAGTTCAAAGCCAGCCTCAGCAAAAGTGAGACGCTAAAGAACTCAGTGAGACACTATCTCTAAAAAAATACAGAAATAGGCTGGGGATCTGGCTCAGTGTATGAGTGCCCCTGAGTTCAATCCCTGGTACTCTCCCCCCACCCAAAAAAAAGTATACCTGAATCTTTATTTTCTAAGGGAAATATGGAATGAGGCTGCCCTCTAAATTGTCACACAGTTATCACCATCCTCTAATTATGTCCATGGGTTATGAATGTGTTTCCAGAAGATTAAGGGAAGGTAGGTAATGACAAGTTATTATTTTGTGCCTTACAAACTGACTTAGAACCCACCTCCCAAAATTTGTCATGTGACTGATATTCCACAGAACAGAGATACACACTGCTTTACAGAATTCTATATGCTCTCCCCTCCCTTTTCTAACATTCCTCTCTCCCAGTTCTGTGACACTAGGCTTTTGTTTGATTCTGTATTAGCTGCTTTCAACTTTGACACACTTTCTCAAAAATTATCTAATGTGTCCTCTAACATTAGTCCCTTAAATTTTCCAAATTTTTATTCTCTACCTCCTTTAGTTATTTTCAGATTTTCCTGCTGCTCTCCAAATTTCAACTGTACCTCTACACAAATAAACCTGAAATGTTTGGTTCCTTCCTGAGTGGGAGCATCCTGGTATGATACTCTACAATGACACTGAAGGACACCAAACCTGTCTTGACTTATGAACTTGAGTTTTAGTAGCATTTTCTCAGCATGTTCTAAGAATTAAATTAGGTCTTCAGGACAAATATTTCAAAAATTACTATTAGCAATTATTGTTGTTTCCTACCCCAAGTTCTTTCTGACTCCCATGTTATCTTCATTTTTGAGTACAGTATATTTCATGAGCACCTCAAAGTCAACATATTTAAGGTTTATTTCTATCCCCAAATGACTGGAACCTACATATCAACATTTCTTGACTTTTAAATGGTGAATGGTATCAGGAATTCCAATGGAATCAGGAATACGCAATTACTATGGCTCCAAGTTCAGTTATTGACTTATATCGTATTCAAGAATGTGAGAGTTTCTTTCAAATTTTCTTTACCACCTCATATAAATCCAATTTCATTCTCTTGCCATCAGCAGCATCTTAATTCATTTAGAATTGTGAGGCCCCAGACTATGGTGTTCACATAGCTAATTTATTTATCCACTTGTTCTATCCTGAAACCAAGCCACCTTGAATGCAACTGCTACAGTACTTAACATCTCTCTCTCTCTCTCTCATACTTTCTCCCTCTCTCACACAACGCACAATGCAAATTTCTCTCTCTCTCTTTATAAATATCCTTATTATTTGATCATAGATCTGAATTTTCCTACCAGAATGGAACTTCTTTTAGCATGGTTTACCCATGCATTTTCCTTCAAGTTAAGCAATTTTCAAGTAGTTTCTGAATAAATGAAATACCATATTCCATTACTAAATTGAATGGCTTCAACACTCTTCCTGTACAATTGCATATGTTTTTAGAAGTTATTATGTGTTTACAAAACATGTGGTTAAGAGACAACACCAAAAAATGAGTGACATACAGTGTTATAAATAAAAACCTTCACAGGTCTGTTTACTCAAAGAAACCTTTATTTTTATATTCTGCCAAGAATGATTTTTTAAACTCAAAACCTGCTTAAGTGTTTGAACAAACTTGGACAAAGCCCATAATACTCTACCTGACCCACAAGGCCATTAAAGCAGAATCCCATGTTTTCCTCTCTAACCTCACCTACTTTTTTTTTCCTGCTGTGTTCAATACTTAATACAGTGAAGGACACAAAACAGCAATTAATATCTAATTCCTAAAAAACATGAAGAAAATTAAATATTATAATTATTGGAAAATATTACTGTTACTATTATTATTATTATTATTTTGGTACTGGAGATTGAACTCGGGCACTCGACCACTGAGCCACATCCCCAGCCCTATTTTGTTTTATGTAGAGACAGGGTCTCACTGAGTTGCTTAGCATCTCACCGTTGCTGAGGCTGGCTTTGAATTCTGGATTCTCCTGTCTCAGCCTCCCGAAGTGCTGGGATTACAGGCTTGTGCCACTGTACCCGGCTTGGAAAATATTACTTTCATTTAAATCTTACATTGTCTTGGAATGCTTCTGATATTTGGCTTACCCGATCTCTCAGTTTTTTAATCACTTACCAATATTCATTACATGCAGCCAGAGTGGCCTCTTAAAATCACTTTTGGAGAAAACTGCTTTTCTGCTATACCTCATTTCTCCAGCTGTAGATCTGAAGGAATCCTTTTCAGCTGCCTTGCTATGTCTCAGGGATATGAGCATTGTCAAGTTCATACTTTAAAATGCTCAAGAATTCTTTGGATGATAGATGTTACCAAGTACAAAGTATTATTACCATTTCTGATAGGATTAAATTTTGAATGGGAAAGCACAAATGAAAGTCCCTAGAGGAAGAAGCACACTAATGGTTTAAGTGAGATGCTAAGGCCTCAAGATAAACTAATTTAAGTCAAAGCTCTAGAGTTAAAAAGAAAGTAATTTTAACTGGATTGAATAATGCCACCCATTGCATAAGAATAGTCTTCCATTTACATAAGATGTAATTTTAAAGTGGATTTTCGGGAAGTCTATATAATATGTAATTATCTCAGCTCATAAGCAGGGGCTGGAATCAAACACTGTGACACACCATGAATGATGAAGAATCGCTCACCAAAATTACTCTCTGTAATATTTATCACACATATTTTTAAAGAAATATTCACAACCTACTAAAATTTCTGTGATTTACTTAATATATCATTAACAGGATGTACACAATAATTATTTCAGAATCTCACAAGAATTGAAATGATACTACCTCTTTTCATTTTTCTTTCTTTCTTATTTTTTTTTGTTTCCTTCCGTGCTAGAGATTGAAGGATTGAACCCAGAGCCCTGTGCAAATGCTTATACCAGTGAGTACATCCCTAGTCCTTCTACTTTGCATGATCACATTTGGCCTTTTGGCTTTTTACCTAATGGCTAGCATAGAGCAGTAATGTTTTTGAATGAATCAAAAAGTTCACAATCATAAATAATATGTAATTTTATATTGCCAAGTAAGTTTTAGTATTAGTGCCTCAAAGAGAGCAAGAAATTCTTGAAAGAAAACTAAGAATTGGTTGTATTCTTTTGTCTGACACCCAATTCCTAGTAGTGGGAAATCCCTTGAACAGAATTTCCTGATTCTACATATTTTCCCTGCCTAAGAGATAAGGGTACAGATCTCAGCTCATAAGCAGGGGATCTCAGCTCATCTGCTATGGATAATAATCATTTCTGGGTTTCATGTGGTAGAAATTTGTTTGTGGTTTCTGCAGTTGGACTTTGAATGTTCCTAAAAGGCCTGAGTTAAAGGCTTAATTTTTAGGGTTATGTTTTGGGAAGTGGTATAATCTTTGAAAGGTGAGTTCTAGTGGAAGGTTTACGTTACTGGAGATATGCTCTCAAAAGGGATACTAAAACCCCAGTCCTTTCCTCTTCCTTTGTTTATTTTTTATTTTTAATGTGTGTCCTGACAATGAGGTGAGTAAGCAGTTTTGCTCTGCCAGGCACTCCCATTATGATGTGCTACCTCTCCACAGGCCTAAAAGCAAAAGGGACAACCAAATATGCACAGAAACCTCTAAAACTGTGGACCAAAATAAGCCTTTTCCTTTTGTAAGCTGATTTTCTTAGGTATTTGTTATAACAACAGAAAACTAACAGAAGATTGATACTAAAATGGAGTCATGAGAAGTTATGGAAAAACCTTTGGAAATGGCTTACTGCAGGAATCCAGAAAAGTTTGAAAAGCCAGGCAGAGATAGCCAAGAATACTTTAAGCAGAGCTTAGTGAGTTATTCTGGTAGAGGCTGAGAAGACCAGACTACTAACAGAAATGTGAATAGTCAGGGATATTGTGATGACGTTTCAGATGGAAACAAGGATTCTAGAAATTGAACTGCAGGTTACAGTTGTTACACTGTAGCAAAGAATCTGGATATATTTTGTCCATACCCTGAGACTGTAGGAGGATAAGTTTAAAGGTGATGGACTAATTTATCCAACAGTAAAAATTTCAAGGAAGCAAAAGAGTCAGGTAGTGGCAGAGGCATCACTGACAGCTTTTAGTAAAATTTACAGTGAGAGTTGAGAATAAAAAGGATAGAGTAGGAAGACCTAAAACACTTGTAGTTTGGCCAGAAAATGAGCATAAAAATAAGCTAAGAGCTTTGCACCAGGGCAATAGGAAAAATGTCTTTCATGAATCCAAGACCACAGGCATCAAAGGCTCAGAGATGTAGAAATGAAAAATGAAAGTCTTTGCTTCAGAGACTTTCTAGGGAGAAGAGGGCTGTACCCGTCTTGCATCTCACAATGGAATATGCACTCAGTCCATCTTTAGGAGTCCTGTTAGACAGCTTTTTGTCACTGTGACCAATATATCCAACCAAAACAATTAAGACAAAGAAAAACTTTCTCTTTCTTTCTCGCTTTTCTCTTTCTTTCAGTACCAGAGATTGAACTCAGGGGCACTCGACCACTGAGCCACATCCCCAGCCCTATTTTGTGTTTTATTTAGAGACAGGGTCTCACTGAGTTGCTTAGTGCCTCACCATTGTTGAGGCTGGCTTTGAACTCATGATTCTTCTGTCTCAGCCTCCCAGAGTGCTGGGATTATAGGTGTACACCACTGCACCTGGCTAGAAAAACTTTATTTTAAGCTCATAGTTTCAGAAGTTCAGTCAGAGGTTTAGTCTGTGGACAACAAACTCCATGGACTGGATGGAGATGGTAGGAAGTAGAGAATGAAAGCTACCCAATTCATGATAGCCAGGTAGCAGAGGCAGAACTTGAGTGTAAGGAGTCAGGGATAATGTAATCCCCAAGGGCATGGGACCACTGACCTACTTTCTCCAGCAATACTCTACTTGTCTACAGTTACCTCCCATTAAACCATTCAAATTATTAATCTGTCAAATGGATTAATCCACTGATAAGGTCACCGCTCTCATAACTTAATCATTTCACTTCTGAGCATTCCTGCATTATATCACAAATGAGCTTTTTGGGAACATCTCATCTTTAAACCATAAAATGTTCCTGAAGTCAACTATTTCAGTATTGTTCAAAAGACCAAATCCAAAGTCTCCTCTAGGACTCAAGGCAAATTTAGCTCTGAGCTCCTATAAAAATCAAAAGGAGTTATGCTATTGCACACAGGATCTAATAAGAACTCCTTCCCCATGTTCTGCCCACAAACTAATAAGCCATTTCAGCCATGTTTCAAGTGCACCCAGGTATAGCTCATGCTGGCAACAGACCTTGGTACTTTTCATGTGATAATGAAAATACACAAACGTAGATATGAAAATACACAAACGACAGGATCATAGAGGCTTCGAAAGAAAATTGAAAGGAAGGCTTGGGAAGCAAGGCCATGTGTTGTGGGGTCAGACTATCTATATACATCCCCTGACCATGCAGTTGGTGGAACTGTGGGAGTGAAGCTGAAGCTGTAGTGAGATCCCAGAAGGGAAGAATGGAATCCCTGATGCAGGAAGAAACACGGAATGCCTGCAGAGGAGCACTGCTGAAAGCAAGCAAAGCCATCCTAAGAGAGTAACCATGTGGACTGCAAGCAGCAAAGCCAGAAGGGAGGGGCTGCCCCAAGACTTGGGAGCCGAGGTCCCTCTGGACTATGCCCTGCATATTGGACTAGCAGCTGAATTCCATGCTTGCCCCACTGGGTTTCAGTTTTGTTTTGGTCCAAACCCTTCTTTCTTTTCTTCCCTTTAGGGATGGGAATATATACCCGTGCCTGTCCCACTGTTAGAACTTGGAAATACATAACTTTTTAAAAAAATTTGTTTTACAGGGGCTCAGAGTTGAGTTTGCCTTGAGTATTGTAGGATATTTTGGACTTAGACTTTTGAGCAATGGTGTAACCATTGACTTTGGGGACTCCTGAAGATGAACAGAATATGTTTTGCATTGTGAGATGGACACAGCCTTTGAGGGACAGGGGAAGAACAGTTTGGATGTTAAGTGCCACTAAAGGTCCATGTGGTAAAGGCTTGCTCTTTAGGGTGGCACTTTTGGGAGATGGTGGAAACCTGAAGAAGTGGCACTTAGTGGGAGGTTGTTAGGTCACTGAGTACAAGCCCTTGAAGGGGTTATAAGACCCAGTTTCTTTCTCTAGACATTTCGTTCCCTAGCTCGCCATGAGGTGAATAGCTGTGCTCTACCATGTGCTCCCACCATGATGTGCTGTCCCACCAGAGATCCCAAAGCAATGAGGTCGACTGGATATGGACTGAAATCTCCAAAACAGTAAGCCAAAATAAAATCGTAAGTTAATTATCTCAGGTATTTTCATAATACGGAAAGCCAAGTAACAAAGTGGTTAAATGGTAAAATAATATGTTATATTTACATAATGAACCGTTTCAGATCAGTAAGTGAGGTTCTATGCTAATAATGTAGACTATCCGAAAAATAACAGGTAGATAAAATTTGGACCCTTGAGTTTGCCCAAAGAGGGCACTCGCTCAAGTTCAAAGAGAGAGCAATGGCCCTAAGCATAATAAAATTATGCTGTAACTATTAGACCAGTTCCTTCAAAATTTAGAACAGAAATCCAGGTGATAGTTTTTGTGGAAATATCTCTGCTATTAACACCTCTTGTATAGGGACATTTGATGTTTTAGAGAATATTTTTTGTTTCCACCTATTTTTATTAGTGTCCATATAACACAAAATATGTTTAGTCAAGACTTAATTGAAGCCTATTTTTAAATCTATTTCATCATGAATATTATATCTTCCTTGGAATCTTCTCTAATTTCCTTTTTTAAATAATACTTCTACATATCATGTTACATGATATTTTCATACTTTACCCATTAATCATTCTAAACAGTTACTGATGTAATGATAAGCTTTTAAAGAATATTGAGGTTATCTTTGTACTGAGTCTTCAACTAATCATTTATCAACACTACTAAATATCTGCCATATTGGACAATGGTGATGGATGAGGGGAAATAATCATAAACAAGAAAGATATAGCTTCTGATCACATAGAACTCGAGGACTATATCAACTATCATTCATGTAAAAGGCATTCAGTAAAGACTTAGGATGAAAATAAGGGAAAATTTTTGGTAGATGTATTTTTTTTTTTTTTTTTGGTACCAGGGATTGAACTCAGGGGCACTTGACCCCTGAGCCACATCCCCAGCCCTATTTTGTGTTTTTTTTATGTAGAGACAGGGTCTCACTGAGTTGCTTAGTGCCTCGCCATTGCTGAGGCTGGCTTTGAACTCGAGATTCTCCTGTCTCAGCCTCCATAAGTGCTGGGATTACAAGCGTGAGCCACCACGCCCGGCTTGGTAGATGTTTTTTTTTTTTTTTTTTTAAATGTTTATTTTTTAGTTGTAGGTGACAGAATATCTTTATTTTTTATTTATTTTTTTATGTGGTGCTGAGGATCGAACCCAGTGCCTTATGCGTGCTAGGCGAGCACGCTACCACTGCGCCATAATCCCAGCCCCTTGGTAGATGTATTTTTAAAAATACAATATCTGTAGCAATAATAATTAAAATATAAACTAGTGGTATTTCAAGTCCACTAAGTTAGTTAATTAATAAATCATTACTTTTGAGAATTGTCTTATGTGTGTATGTGTGTTGCTCAATATATCAAGGAACAGTATTTTAAAGATTATCATAAGCCAGTGATATGATGAATATCTGACTTTAAGACTTGAAGACATAATTCATACTTCAAGCATTAGGGAGCTCTTAGAAATTATTAACTGCCTTGACAAAGAATTTGAACTTCCTATTGCTCTCACAAGTGGACTCAGACTGTATCTGTTTTCTATTACTGTAGATGGTCTTTACCAAACTTCAAAAGATGCTATTTAATATCAAGCTGAAGAAAGCTGACACTACCATTCCTTTCTTGCCAAATATTGGAAAATTTAATTAAATAGACATTTGACTTCAAGAAGGTAATGTTGAAAACTAAATAAACTTTATCCTTTTAACCTTATTGACTGACCAAAGTAACATGAAAACATCAATACCTCTCTGCAAAGAGAAGTCAGATTGGATGAACTTTGTCTCTGTCAAGGATGTGATTACTAATGGAGGTGGCAGAGCCAAACTTAAAATCAAATTACTCTGATGTGACAGCTTAATCTTAGACTTAACATAATCTTTATTCTACCACTTTGCAACTTCTTGGTGATTTAATGGAGTCTAACATTATAAGATATAGGCATGTCAGTTAGAATTCTGGCTTGTTATATGTTGGTTTACTAACACACACACACACAAATTAAAATAAAATAAAGAATAATTTTTGGTTGCATCTAGAGCTCATCATTTCCTCTCAAGCTATAGAAATGTGAATAAAACAGTTAAGAGGTTAATTTTATTAGTTTATATAAGAAACAGATTCATAATAAGTTAAAGCATAATAAGAGAATAACATAAAACAAATAAATTTTTTGTTATTATTCCAATTATTGTTTCTACTTTTCACAAAAGTGGAGATCATTAAGGCTTACAAAACTAGCATGAAAGAGAAAAAAATTTTAAAAAACCTGCCATTAACTTTAAGTACTTTAATTGACTTTGGTATTTTCCCCAAGTTTTAAATTATTTTCACTTAGGAAAGCATCACAACAAAAGAAATAACGATTATTGAGGGCCATTGAGCGAAATTGTAAAGAGTAAAATGATTGGTATATAATAATTTTCAAGATAAGAACTCACATTTTTCTATGACCTGTCAAGAACACTGAAGTTTCATATATTTTTTTAAGAATTGTGATGATTGAATTCCTCAAAGTATAAGAAATTCCACAAAGTAAAATAAGGATTATAATATAAGATTTAATTGGGGAGAGTATCTTTAAAATGTAAAGAAGTATTGATACTATCAATGAGAGACAAAGGTAGAGATGACTAATTATCATTTGGAAGGCAGGAAAAATCTCAAATAACCAATTGTTGTTGGTATAGTTATTTACATAGGGTTTGAGAAAAATATAATAAAAACAAGTAGAGAGGAAAGGGGAAGAAAGATTGCCAAATGGATTTAAGAAAAAAGACTGTGAAGAAGAAATAAGTATTCTTTAGAAGTTAAGAGTTTGAGATAAGTCAAAGGAAGAGCTTAATAAAAGAGATGATACTACTGCGGAAATTGAAGAATGAGTTCTGAGAAACTAAAATTTGACTCAAAATGCTGTTTCTGGTGATTTTTGATAAAATACAATCAGCAAATTGGCAGAAGGTCTAATACTGAAGAAAGGTAGCTACTAAATGCTTAAACTACTATATAATTAAAGTAATAAAAAATAAATTAAAAAAAATAAAAAATAATAAAAAAAAACTTCCAGCTTTTTTTCCACTACAGACATGAGTTCATACATATACGGACCTTTCTTCTTCTATTGTAAGTATTTTGATTGAGTGAACTCCCTACTGCTGATGGATGTTATGAGAAACTCCAAAGTTTATTTCAGGAGAACACCAAATCAAATCACTGCACAATACGTGAAAACTCATACCTCATATGTCAGAACACTAATGTCAGCAATGCTATGGGGGTCCCATCACTTTGCTAGAGAAGGAATGGTCACAGGTTCAATCCCATTTGGCTTTACCCTACAGCAGGAGCCATTGACTGCCTTTAGCAAACAGATTATCTTGTGTCAAGTGGGTGAGCGCCTCCTTGCTATTTGAAAAATAAGACAAAGTCAGTAACTCTTAACAGATTAATAGATATAATCTTACCAGTGATGATTTCAATATCATTTGGCTTATCAAATAGAAAGCAAAATAAAACTAATTGTCAACAATAGAGAATGACTGAGTACATCACACATCAAATTATGAACCATTATAAAGCCCTTAAAAACAATCAAATAAATTTATACTAGCTGACTGGGGAAATTTTAACAATATATTTTGCAGTGAAAAAAATATGTGTATGATATGATTTCCACCCATGTAAAAACTAAATACATGTACAATTCTCCAAAAGAAACATGAACACAGAGAGAATTGTGAAGAACATATACTGTTATACATGCATGTATAAATATAATTCTATCTTTATAAAATCATGTGTATTATATTTGTAAAGTAATATATAAAACGATGTTCACTTTAAAAGCAGTGGGATTTATATAGGTAGAAACTCAAGCAAACTTTCATTTTCATATGTATCTTAGTAGTAGCTTCATTATTTGTTTTTTCTTTATTTATGTAAACAGAAAAAAAAAAGATATTATCTTAGAGAAGGAAAAAATGAGTTTCTTAGGTTCAATTTAATCCATTAGCCTGAAATATGTCATGACCTATTTCCTGTTAGGCACGATATAAAAATTTTTCAATCCACACTTGATAATCAGGTATTCTTGGTCTTTACCAAGGAAGTTTTAATGTATTCAATACTGACTATACTCTTTTTAAAAAATACAAATTTGTAGTTAGTTAAAACAAACTGTGGTAGGCTGAACAATGTCCCCACCAGTCTCACAAAGATGTTCATACCCTAATCTTTAGGACCAGTGAATGCTTTACCATTCAGGGCAAAGGAATTTTCCAATAAGACTGAATTAAGGATTTTGAGATGAGGAGATGATCCAGAATTATACAGGTACCTCAATCTAATCATAAGTGTCTTTATGAAAGGGAGGAGGGGAGAAGATCAATGTCAGAAAAAAGATGTGCAGGCAGAAGTAGACTATGGGAGTGATGCACTTTGAAAGTGAAGGAAGAGGTTGCAGGTGGCTTCTAGGAGATGGTACCAACCAACCAACCAGGGAACATTCTTTTTTAAAGACTCCAAAAGGACTGTTGCTGTGCCAACATCCTAATTTAAATTTCTGACTTTTGTAATTCCAACAGACGAAACTTGTGTTGTTTTAAACCACAAAGTTAGTGGTTGGTGGCAATTTGACATCATAGCATCAGGAAACTAATGTAAAAGCTTAACAATTATTAACTGCATCAAAACTTCACAAAGAAGATGTAGTTCAGGGCAAAAGTTAAGGAACAGTCAGCAGTGACCACTCCACTGCCAACCCTACCTTCTCTCCCTTCTTGTTTAGACACTAGGTTCCTAACAAGGATGCCTACCTACATCTTAATGAAAATTCTTTTCATTCATTCTTAACTTCAGCTTGACTTGTAAGCCTATTTCTTTTAAACAACAAGCTATACAGAAGTTACCTATTTTGCAGTAAATAGCTGATTAGCCTTGTCAATTCTCTGATAAGAAGATATTTACATCTGCTTTCATAAGTATAACAAAAAGAAAAACATAAGAATCAAAGGCACTTGAATGAACTACTTGACTTATATTCTTATTTTCTTTAATTATAAAACAGAAGTCATATAACATTACTAAACAGATTGTCATGAGAATACAATGATACCATATATAATTATTTCAATGTGCTTTTTGGTTTATGGTACTTGCTCAGTAAATAACATCTACTATTAGGAAAAAAGGTCTTAATTTTCTCTGGCCATTTCTCATCTTCTTTTTATGATTATAAAAAATCAAGTAGAGGAGTCATAATCTATTTTTACTAAACACTCTGAATACTCTTTCTCAATCAGTTGTTTGCTGAGCCATCACCTTCTAAGTCATTCCAGATTCCACTCCAATTAGAGAATGAACTGTTCACTGTTTAATGGTTAATTTGCATCAAATAGTTACCTAGCAACCACCACTAATACAAAATTAGATCTGAGTTTTTGTGAAAGTCTCCAATCTACTTAAAAGGTTTGAAGATAGATCAAGACTAGTTATTGTAAGATTTTTAACTCTTAAAAACACCAGATAGAATATCTTAAGATATTAAATCAGGACTGCACAATAGTCCTTAGTTATTCAGAAACTTGGTATTCAGGTTTTTTCAACTATAGGTGAATATCCATAATGTATGGAAGATCTTAAAATAATCAAAGCGAACATTTTATTATTGCATATTAATTATACAGAATAGTGGTTTCATTGTATTATGTTCCTATATGCATATAACATATTTTGATCATTTTCAACAATCCCCAAATAAACTTTCATTAACACAAATTGTGTGATGGAAGCCATTTTAATTCTGTAACATGTATTACTTATTTGAATAGTCAATATACTTTGAGGTGGGTGCTATCACTGAAGAAATAAATCATTTTTCTAAAGCATCAGATTCATTTTTATATATTAGTAAAGAATAAGACTCTCCATCCTTAATATTCATCAAAGAGGAAAAAAAGGTCTTGATTCCTACAAATTAGGAGGGAGAAGGGAAGAAGAAAAAAGAAAAGATGGTCAACATGGCCCTTATAGTTGGTCCCTATCAGCTGTGGATCTTCGGAACTTCTTGAATAATGATAAATTAAATTTTTACCAAAGCACTCCCACCAGTGTTCAAGCTACTGCCTGAGGATAGAGATAAGGCATTTCAATTTTGGAAAATATCATCTCATACCCCCAAGGAGTAACAACTGGCAAAACCAGACCAAGTAAAACATAACAGCATAAACTCTTGAATTGTGTATTATAATCAGTGCGAATCAAAAATGTAGACCAATATTGATAAAGGGCTGAAGGGGTAAGAGAAATAAAGACACATAATAACATATGTTTCTCTATACTTATCATCAATTTTTAAAAACAGCAGCACATGTTATCTGTTGTACAGCAATAATTCATAATTAGTGAGTTTCAAGTTCGGTATTTGAGCCCATTTAATATGCACATAAGCTAGTGCCTGATAAAGTGGAATGGTTCTAAGAGTTTGTCATGATAATACACCTCTAACAATAATATTTTGCTAAGCAGAAAAATTTCATGATGTTAACCTTGATGAGTTTGGGTGCATAGCTGTTGGAAAGTAATAGATCTGGACAAGATGAAATTCTGCCATAACAATTTTCTATTAGATTCTGATATATATGATTGGCCAGCTAGTAAATGTATTGGTATTTGAGCAATCAAAATGAATCCAAGGGGAAAAATGTAAGCAACAAATGCATTGCATTTGCAATACTTTGAATATGCTCTCACTTGCGAAATTTTCCTCTTATCTTGAAAAACAACATCAAATATGTTGTCTAAAAGGTAAGGAGAATGGGAAAAAGCCAGTCAAAGAAAGTCAGACTATATTGAGGAAAGCAGTTAAGTACTGCCTTTGGAGCGATTCTTCCCTTCTGACCAAAATTCCATAATTTTGTTTGCTTTTTTGTAAACTACAGACAACTTTTGGCAGCTTGTAAGCATCTATGTTACTCAGCACTAAATCCATTTGAAGATGCTCTAAAAACTGAAACCGGAAAAGAGTTGCTTCAGAAATTTGGATGTGTAATTTGATTACAAAAAGCAAATGGATGCTGGGCTTGGCGGCACATGCCTATAACCCCAGTGGCTCAGGAGGCTAAGATTTTAAACTAGGGAATCCTGAGTTTTAAAGCCAATCTCAGCAAAAAGCGAGGTGCTAAGCAACTCAGTGAGACCGTCTCTACATATAAAATAAGGCTGGGGATGTTGCTCAGTGGTCAAGTGCCCCTGAGTTCAATCCCAGGTACCAAAAAAAGCATATGGATAGTATGCAGTGATTTACTGTATAGTGCATAGAAAAGAAAAGTACACATACATCTCCCTAAAAAATGTTCATTTACTGACCTTCTCCAGGAAATTTTGAAATAAATTTATGAGAAAGGCCATAATGTTTGAGTTCCAACCACATGCATAAAGATTGTTCCTTTGTAACACTGAGAAAGTTGAATTTTTTGGGGGGGAGGGTGTACCAAAGATTGAACTCAGGGGCACTCAACCACTAAGCCACATCCCCAGCCTTATTTTGTATTTTATTCAGAAACAGGGTCTCCCTGAGTTTCTTGGTGCTTCCTCATTGCTGATGCTGGCTTTGAACTTGTGATTCTCCTGCCTCAGGCTCCCAAGCCATTGGGATTATAGTCGTGGCACCAGTGGGCTCAGGAAGAAAATTGGACTTTTGATATCACAATGTTATCATTAATTGCCTTAATTATTGGCCATACTGAAGACAAGCAAAGGCCAGAAGTCTATGCAGTCATGTTAAGACCATTTGAATTCAGAAAATTCTCTAGAAGAATATGAATTAAACTGAGGTACTAGATACAATGCCAAATTTCAATTAAAAAGAATATACTTTAATATTTTTTTATTTGAGAGTAAATCTTAAGCATTCTTTCATCTTTCAACTATAGAGAAACTATTTTGGAAATTTAAAGAACCAGAGTAGCATGAGCAAAAGAGAACTCAACTAGTAATTAAGAGTCAATGAGTTCTAAATGCAGAATCACTGGCTATCTCCCTTTTAGTTCTGGGTTTTTCACCTACAAAAGAAAAAAATTAAAAGATGGCTTTATATTGTTTTATTATTAAATTCCACTGTTAAAACCTAAATACTATGTGTCTGTCACCATATAATAGGTGCTCAGTCAGTATTTGTTGAATGGACTAAAATGGACAGTCTGTAGTCTACCTGGAGACATTTGGGGATACTGGAACTTCCTTAAAGGGTGAGGAGGTTTATTATGTGTGGGAAAAAATGGGAACAAGGTAAATATCCTAGTACCAAATGCCAACAACAGTGGAGGTAAAATGGGTAAATTGGCAACAACACTAAAGTCCTTAGTAAGCTTGGGTTTGATTCATGCAATTGCTAGTACCACTAGATCAAGTCCAAAGGGAATGCTAGGAAGGAAATTTTGTGATAAAAGAAACCACAGAGAACTGGAGGCTGACAGTGGATTTGGAAAATCTGCCTCTTGTATTACACTGAGGTTAAAGAGCAACACCATAACAAAACAAAACAAAACAAAAAAAACTGATTTAAGAGCAATGTCATGTGGCAGATATTCTTGTAACTAGTTTTATGTGGCTCAAAGCAGACCTCAAAGTCTAGAGGTGATCTAAAAGTAAAGAAAAAAAAGGAGAATTAGGCAGAAGGCCTATGAAACCATACTGAAAGTCAAGGGAACTAGAGAATAACATAACTTGACAATGCCTGGGGTTTCCCAAATCCTTGGAATAAATTGACAGCACTATATAATTCCAAGCCTCAGGGCATGATGGCCCTGATTGTCAGAGACAAGGAAAATGAGTGGGATGCGACAGGCATATTAAGTTGACTGGTTATGATATGATGTATGTAGCATTTCCAATGTGACCATCAATGTAATAGGAATTTTTGTATACTTCATTTTGACAGAAATTATTTAAATTGATTACCATCCCTACTTCCCATGCCAAGAGAATTATGTGCAGATCACTAGAACATAGCTAGTATCTAGCAAAGCCAGAATGTAAATTCAACTCTATTTGATTTTAAGGCCTCAGACTTAATCATTAAGTTATACCCTCTTATGCTTAAGAAAACTTGGTAAAGCAAAGACAAGGGAAATGCAATACACTCTGGCATAGTCAATGTTAAAATTAGAAATACACATTTGCCTTAGAGATCTACTTAGAACTGCTACTTATTTTTTCCCTTGTAACTTATTAATTTATTCTGCTTCTGTACTAGTTGAAGCAGGAAAGTGATTCATACAAAACATAATATATTCATGATATATTGTATTAAGAACTAGATGGCATTGGATTTCGTTGCCTCTTTTGATTCTATATTGATGATTGCTTAGAAGATGAGATTGTGAGGAAAATCTCCTCATCTCAATACCATTAATTTAATCACACTTCAAAGGTTCTTTGCCTTTTGGTAACACGTTACAGTTTCTAGAGATTAGGACATGGGCTTTATGGGACTATGATTGAGCCTAACATATAGGTATTTAATTATTCGACTTTGGAACCTACAGAATTTATAGAAGGGTATTAAAGAAATTTTAGGCAATGTAAAATTTTATTGTATTCACAGAAATAATAGTCATCTACCATTGGAGAAATTCCTCCAAGAAAGTGTGATTCCCCACCTTATTAACTACTCATTTTAATAAGGTAGCATGTTAAATTTAAATAGCTGAACAAAGTAAATTCTAAATCAGATTTTTCTAATTTTATAAGATTAATTGAAATAATTGAAATAGAAGAAAATTAACAATGCTAATTCACTGTGTTTTACTTGATTTTACACTTATTTAGGAATATTTTATCAGAATAGTTAACTCCATAAATCTCACACAACATAAAGTCTACTACAGATTGGGTATACCTTATCTAAAATGCTTGGGAGTGGAAGTATTTCAGATTTTTGAAATTGTATATACATTATAAATGTCTTGGGGATAGGACTTAAGTCTAAACACAAAACTAATTATGTTTCATATGCACCACAGACAGATGGCCAAAAAGTAAGTTTTTTTAATAATTTTAGTGCAACTGTGGTTTTTTTTTTGTTTGTTTTTTGGTATCAGGGGTTAAACCCAGGGGCACCTAAACAATGAGCTACATCCCCACATATTCCCAGACCTGTCTTATATTTTATTTAGAGACAGGGTCTCATTGAGTTCCTTAGGGCCTCACTAAATTGCTAAGGCTGACTTTGAACTCAAAATCTTCCTGTCTCAAGCCTCTGAGTCACTGGGATTACAAGTGTGCGCCACCACACCAGGCTGCAACTGTGGTTTGATAGGATTTTCCATTTATATCAGTATTCAAAAAATCTGTTTTTGGAGCATTTAAAATTCCATATTTTTATATTAGGAATATTCAATCTATATATGATTTTGAGCAACAAGAACTTTGGGGAAAAAGCTCACCTTTACATATTTTCACTACTTTTATTTCCAAATCTCTATAATTTAAAAACAAAATAATTTAACTCCATGTGTTCACATGTTTATGCTAGTCAATTTGATCATCCACTAAAACTTTCTTTGAATTAAATTTAAGTCTAGAAACACTATAATTTTACTATTTCAAATAGAGCAAAATGAACACAATTAACCCTTCAAACTTTCATTATTTTAAAATGAAGTTTTAGTTCCTAAAGTAAATATTTTCCTACCTCTGGCAAATCAAATTCATTTTTTAATATTATCAAACCATCTTGCTTCCTTATTAATTAGCATCTAAGTATACATTTACATATTACTCATTTTCTGTAAGTATATGACATACTGTCTAAATGTTGACACCATATGATGTTTGGTTTATTTGATGTAAGTTCGCTTTGTGTTACACAAATATAACACAGCATTTTCTACAATGTATATTTTAAAGAAACTGTCAGTTTATAATTGTTTTTCTGCAAATATATTTTGATTCTCAATAAATCACAGAAATTTAAAAGACATCACTACTCATTATTGATGGTGGCAGTTGCTGACAGCTGGTTAAGAGCTTCAAGTGGTTCTCCTGTTTCTCAGAAAGAGCACAGTCACCTTATCCTTCTACTAAAAAAGGCAGAACTCTTCCCTTGCTCCAGGCCTGGGGAGCTACATGCCCTCTGCTTTCAGCCTTCTTCCCTCAGTCTGCTGCCCATTTCTTTCTGTTCTTCAGGTCTTAACACATTCTCCCTCCAGAGAGGCCCTTCAGCACTACTGCTTTTTCATTCTTTGCTGTTCTTGAATCATGTTTGCTTTCCACTTGAATTTTATCATGAGCTTTATTTCATACACTGGTTCATGTGTTCACTATTTGCCTTACTGACACTCCCATCTTCAAAGGCAATTAGCACAGTGACTGACAGTTGGCATGAATCAACTCATAGAATTATCATACTTTTACATCTATGACAACCAAACTCTAGAGCAGCAGTTCCTAATTTAAATATCTTCAGGAGCCAGGAAACATCAAAAATGACTAAAGTACAGTGAGTGCTGGAAGACAGCAAATAGAAAGGCATGGATCCCATGGAAAGGGCCAGATCACTTAGCTCAAGCCCACTGTCCCCAAAAGCAGTGCAGGCCCAGGGGTGCTCCAGACATGCTGAATCTGACTTAATAGGTATTCTGGAGCCCTGAGGAGGCCCAGTGCAGGCTGAATCTGGCTGATAGCCACCAACCAGAACCTTCTGCAATAAAGTTTACACAGGGATATGATTCTACCAGGTCACATGTGACCTACCCTGAAAAACATACTCCAGTACTGATTTCACGCTGTCTTAATGTCTCAGCCTAGATTATTATAGGAATTAGGTCAGACAGAACATTTTTAGAACTGATTTATCTGAACAAAGTCCTTATGATTTGGTATAGGTCCACTAGGTCTTGCACTCTAGATGAGTGGATCTTATTTTTTTGGAAGGCTGGTTGTTCCTTTCATTGTGGAACTAATACTTCATAATTTCCCCCATTAACCTCTTTCTTTTTTAAAGTTTAAGTTAGTCAAAGTTGTTCTTGGCAGAAGTGTAATTTAAATATATGATATTTAAATTTCTTACTAATATCAGATAATTGCTTTTAACCCCCCCACCTCCCCAATTCTGAGGATTAAACCAAGATCCATGAGCATGCTAGGGAAATGCTCTACCATTGAACTATATCCATAGTCCTTCAGATATTTACATTTGGAAATTGTCTTTTTCATGTTTGACACTGTAATGTGTCAAACACAGCAAACAGGAAAGTCCAGAATTTCTACTTTGCAAATACCAAAAATATTCTGGCTTTGCCTTCACTATATAATTATTACCTTACTCTGTCCCCTCTACTCAAAATCAGTGCCCTTTTTTCCTCAAAATTCCTAAAATTCTGTGCAAAAATTATTATAAGTTGGGCTGGGGATGTATTTCAATGGTAGAGCAACATTCTCTTAGCATGGGTGAGGCCCTAGGTTCAACATCCAACAATACACACATGTGCACACACACAAAGTATTCAAAGGTTCTTGGGACATTTGCTTTTTTTATGTAATACAATCATCTTTGTTAAATTTTTGTCTGTATTATCTCTAATATGGTTCATTAGTATATTTTCCTAAGAATTTATTTTTCTAAGTTTCTCATGATAATAATCTCACCTAAAAACCATTGTTGCTGTAGAAACACATACAGAATGTATATAAAGAAAGAAAATATCAATAATAACAGTATTTTTCACATAGCAATATTAAATGTTCATACATACTAAATATATTTTAGTTTATGTGTCACTCGATAGTGATGCTCTCTGAGAAATGAATCGTTGGGTGATTTTTTGCCATTTTGTGAACAACATAGAGTGTACTTACACAAACCTGGCTGGTATGACCTATTTATTGTACAGCTGGGCTATATAGTACAGCTGATTGCTACAAACCTGTAGCACATTACTGTACTGAATGCTGCAGGCAACTATAACAAAACCAAACACATTTATGCATTTAAGCCTATCTAAATAGAAAAGGTGCAGTAAAAGTCTCAGGCAACAGGCATCCTTCATTCAGTTCCATTATAATTTCACAGGACTGCCATCATATGTGTTCCACCATTCACCACAATGTTATGTGTCACACAACTGTACTGACATGTGCTACTATTTGTGGTCTTAAATCCAAAATGGAAATGGATGTTACCAAATTATATAACAGAATATAAATTTACTAGGTTTGTTTATTAGATGTTTAATGAGAAAATTTTCAAATATTAAATCCTAAATCTGAAGTTTGACTTATACTAATTTAATAGAAGTCTTCCATCAAGAATCATGAAAATATTAAGTACAGCATTTCCTCAATAATAAATCATTAAAAACACTTTCCTCACTTACTCCATAGATAAGAGGTACATTCTAAGTTGTATGTACTATTTTTAATGGCCCAAACTAGTTAATGCCCCAAAGCTTCATGAAATGTTTTGGGCAAAGGCATAGAGTGATTCAATTGCTCTAAATAATGGAGTACAAGCTTCTTAATAATAAATAGCTGAGAGACCAAGAAAAAGGATCTGAGCCCTTAAAGCATCTCTGTTCACAAAAGGCCATTACGATACCCATAAAAATTATAAGAACTAAATATTAACAAGATTAAATTACTCACAAAAATATAAAGGAAAAATCTATGGGGAGAAGAAATATAGCTAGTCCTGGCTCTGGGCCATTCCCTCAAAAGTCTACATGGTACATGGACATGTATACAACCTGCTTAATCTTCAGTAAAATGATGACACTCATACCTGCCAGGAAGAGTCTTGTGGGGATTAAATAAAATAATGTACATAAACAATCTATGTAGTAAATGACATAGCAAGTGTCAATAAATGAAAGGAATTTTAAATAAGTGAATCTTTTCAGCATTGAAAAAAATCATGCACTTCATGCTAAAGAAAAGAAAAACAGTTGTGTGTTGATCTACATCAGAATTTATTAATCAGTCAGGAAAAGTTTCAGAGTAAGATGCTGAAAATTTTAATGGCTTACTTATGCAAAAGAATCCAGCTTTTTTGTTAAAAAATCAGATCATATTCTAAACCCACACTATCTGATCTTTGATAGATATTGAATCAATCCACCTCTCCAATGAGCAATTATAGTTTATTTAACAGTTTATACTTTCCTTTCAATTATTTTCTTTTAAAATTATGTTAAATTTAGTAAATTAATTCCAATTCTGCATTATATTTTTTAACTGAAACATACTGAAAATAATTTAAACAGACATGATCATGCTATATGATATGAATTAAACCAATGTATAAATAGTGGGCACACCTAAGTTTATAATTTTTACTTAGTGAAAGAATCAGATAAATATTTTAATATAATAAGAAACATACTCATAAGGCAGTAAGTTTCAGGATTATCAGAAATCTCCAAATACAGAAATGTTAAGGTAAGGAATTGAATTGCCCATCTCTAAACATTTACGAGAGAAAAGAAATCTGTGTTTATCATGATCCTTTTAGCAAAAATGTCTGAGCAAGTTCTTATTTATATTGAAGTGATACAACTTGATGATATTTTAGCATAAGTTTGGCATAGAATATTGGAATAGTGATCCTCAAAGAAATTCTGATGAAATACAGGAAACTAAAAAGACAGCTGTGAAGTTTGTTACTTTTAAAAAATTAAGATGAAATCTACAACTTGAGATTTTATTTCTGCTTTCATGTTTCAAAGTATGAAAATGAAAAATATAAATGTAATTTTATTAAAAAAGAGGTCCATTTTATTGTATATTTTAATAAAATGCCTTTGCAGAATAATATTCTACCTATTTCACAAAGATGTTATTATACAACCCAGGTATAACTATCTCACTTCCAAGATGGCCTATGAATTTCATTTCTTTAAAAATTCACTATTGAACAATAAATGGTCAGTAGGAGTTTTATATTTTTCATAGAAGAACCTATAGAGATAATAATTTAAGAAACATACTATAGTTGAGATTTCAAAAAAACACTTAATGTCCTTTCATAATAAAGAAGATCAGTATATCAAACTTTTCATCATAGCCCTAACTTTATGTATGACTGCATAAATGTTCTGATTGTATACAACTTACAAGAGTTGTAGAGAATTGATATGTTATCCTCTATCTATGTACAATGAATCAAATTGCACTCTGTTATCATGTAAGCCTAAATAGAACAAATAAATAAATTAAATATGAAAAACTTTTCTAGATTTAACTTTCTCTAGTCAACCACACTACAAATAACAAAAGTTGAAACTGTCTCTTGATCACCTTCATTATGATTTTTAATTTTCAATTGATTTCTTGGTGGTCAAATTTCTATTTCGTATGTGCATTTCTAACTCATGAGTAAAGTGTTGTTGCTTTAGTGCAAAAGAGGCAAGCTTAGAACTATCTTTGGGCTCAGTAAACCAGCTGATCCCTAGATATTTTGCTCCTTCTGAAACATCAAAGAAAGCTGGAACCTGGGATTTGTTTATGATCCCAGGTGTTTTCTATCTTTGGGATGAGCTGAATATCTAAAATGAGACTAAAGGATTTCCTAAGTGATTTTCACTAAAAAAAAATTCCATGAATAATTAACTAGTCATTGCAAAAAAATTTTTTTTCTTTTGAGATGGTAAGCCTTCCTTTGGATAGAAAATTCAGAAAATGTTCCACTTAAGATTGTTGGATTCTTCATTATTCCTGAAGAAAAAATACATTCCTGGCCTATATCATATATCTGACATAAAGGCTGCAAAGATATGTAAGTAAAAAATGTACTCTGAAAAATGATTTAATTCATAAAATCATTGTATTTTTTACAGTCTGTCTCCTCTGGAATATATTTCTAAGTCTCAAAATATTGACTGCACGTGAAGATTAATTATAATTGCTTCTATGAAATTCAAAATTAATAAATTCCTTTATTACTATATGTACATTATTTACTCTATTTTCTCATTCGCTCAGACCTGGACAATGCAGGATTGGCATGGTACTTCTTCAAACTTTATTAGGAGAAGAGTGTCAAAATAGGTACTGACGTATGGAAACATCAAAAATAAATGCTGCAGGAATATGTGGAAAATATTTAATTCTTCCAATGGTGGGGAAGGTCTATGATCCTCAAAAATTAAAATCAGTCCCCTTTTTTCACTTATATGATTACTTTCATTTTTTTCACAGATAATGTTTTGTAAATTCATGCATAAAAAAGATTAATATTTTATTCTTACAAGAAAAGACAGGAATATACATACTGTAAGGGACACATTCATACTGCACTTCAAGATATTTATAGGTTCCTGGACATGGGTCCGGAAAAACATCAGGGCCTGCCACCACTGCACATTGGGTTCTGTTATTGCATCTGAAATCAAAAGAAAAGAAGAAATAGTAAGTTTGTGTAAAGTCACATCATTATCAACATCAATACTAACTTTATTTTAGTTCTAGTTAACTAGATTTAAGTAATATTTTGATGAACTTAGAACTATAGAATGATTAAGAAAATATCTATAGTATTATTTTTAAAAAAACAATATAAAATCAATATATTCAGTTTTCTTATATTGACTAATTAATGTTTGGTTGAATACATCATGATTTTGAGGTCAAAGATAAGTACTCCTGAAGCAACACAAACTGTTTTGTAGAGTAACTGCCACTGTGAAGACAAGTAAGGAAGATGATTCAATAGGAAAGATCCACTCCCATTACAAAAATGTCCTTACGGAAACATAACCACAGAGTTTCAATAGTTGTGAGATAAATTCACTGATTGTGATGACAAACATTTTAAAGATAGTAAAAAGTCATATTGACAAATTTTACCCAAGCCTAAAAAACAAAATCAGTAAAAAGTTAGCATTCAAATATTTAAAATGTGTATTTTATTTTATATAATTTAATATACTACTTACTACATAAATAAACCAATTTTTAAGAATTCATATGTATTTACATGCATGTAGCACAGTAAATCCCAACATCAAGTCTATCTACAAGACATTAATTTGAAAAAAATTATAAATAAATTGCCAAAAGATCAGTTTAGTAGAGGAAGGGGTCAAGGGGTGGGAAGTGCTGGGGAATGAATTACCGCAAATTCTATAGCATTCTTTGTAATTAGGTCAAAATGTATCTAAATGTTATATATTTTAAAAGAATTAATAAAAATTATTCATTCTCATTTTCTTTATGTTCAGTCAAATAATGACACTAATTTCACAGATTATAGATCACAATGGTCAATATCCTTCCTATATAATTTAAAATGATATATTTAAATTCTAAAGAGTATAATAAAATATGATTATTGTTAGAGAAATATAAACATGAACACTTCTGTAGTAATTAGAATAAGCAGACATGGACTTATTTATTCTTCAGGAAAAATACATGTAAGAAAATTAATATTTTGAAAGAATACTGAAAAAGACACTCAAGTTCACAGGGACCTCACTGCTGCAAATTTTACTCAAAACTTTTTTAGATTCAATTATTTTTCCATAAGTAGATTTTTCTTTAGAAGAATAATGGTTTATCCCACCCATAATACTGTCACAAAATGTATAGGATGGACACATTAGTTATTCCCTGATTTATGTTTGTGTTTATTCACTTCAGAAGTATTTATTCAAAAGTATTTATCCAGAAGTGTTTATTCAGAAGTATAATACAATCTCAGGGCTAAATGTTTTCCATTACTTTCTCAAAGAAACACCTCATCCCTTATGCAGTCCATACTTCAGAATACATGAGGTATCTTGATTTAAGATGTTTACTCAAAGCTACCATTTTTCAGGCTTAATGAGAATTTTATTTGGTCCCTAAATTAAAATTGATTCATCAGTGAATGTCTTAAGCTGAAAACATATTCTATGCTATCAGTGAAAGATTAATAAAAGCCAATATACAATACTCTTCAGGCAGTTCAGACTAACAGTTGATACTGAGGATGAATGAGTTTTAAGATCCCCTGTGTGGATGTAGTGTCTGAGCTGATGATTAAGCAACTGTATGATGATATTAATGTAAATGTGACCATCCTCTCACATGTACACCAAACTTGCAACTTGATATTTTAATGTATTCACACTTTTTAAAAATAGTGGTATGTTCTTATTACCAAAAAAAAAATCCATTTGAAGAAGGTATCTCAAATTAAATGATATATTTTTTGCAGTTACACCAAAACAATTTTGACATTGCATTATAAATTACATATAGATAACTTATCTATATGTAAGAAAATTTGAAAACCAAACATTTTATGTAAATATTAGTCACCATTGTGTGCTGCAAATATTTTAATGTTAATTAAAGATAAATCAAGGAAGCCTTCAATTAATGAGAGTATATGTAAAGAGGTATATAAACCAAAAAATATTATGACAGCAAAATATTTATAGTCTTCATTGTTGTTGTGTATAAAGCAACACTGCTTTACAAAATTGATTTGCAAAAATAATTTAGCACTCCATTACTGTTTCTATATCAAATGCTCTTAAAAGGAAAAGGCATATTCAATGTCTAGAATATTATTTCTGCTTAAAATACATTATAATCATTATACTATTGATTGTTCAAAGACACTGTATTTTGGAAACTAGATTTTGTTTTTGGTTTTGTTTTGTTTTGTTTTTGATACTAGGAATTGAAACTAAAACACTTTGCCACTAAGTTACATCACCAGCCCTTTTTATATTTTTATTTCAAAACAATTTCTTACTAAGTTGCTTAGAGTATCGTTAAATTACCCAGGCTGGCCTCAAACTTGCAATCCTCCTGCCTCAGCCCCCTGAATTCCAGGAAACAAGAGTTAAAGATTCTATCCTCTTATTTCCCCCACCTAATTCTATTGTGAAAAATTTTCCAAAATGAAAACAAAACTAACTTTAATATATGATTAAATTTTGAACAAGTTATCCCACAAAGAATATGTATTTCAAAATTATCAAAAGTAAAATCATTCAAGAATGCTGGAGATAAAAAAAAAGTAAAATAAAATAATATAATGTTGTGTGCTTTAAAATCAGATGTTTCATTGTTTGCTTTTAATATAAAATAATTTTGAGATGGCTTTCAGTATTCTTCATACCTGATATTAAATATATTTTTAGAACCACAATAAAGGATGAGAATAAATGCAATAATATGTTCAAATACATCTTAATCTAGCAATACGGAGAAAACATTAGAATCACATAAAAGTATTAAAAGTTTTATTTACAGTGATAAAATCTCAGTATTATTTTCATTGGAAACTTTCTGTGATAACAAATTCAAACCAACATTTGTGTCACTAGAAGGTGACACTGATAAATACCATATAGATTCTTAAAAATAAAAAAAAAAATTGAAAATTCAGGTTTCATGTTGGGTTAATAACACTTTATTACAGATAGTCTGAGTTCATTTGAGAGAAATGTAAAACAAAGGAGTAGTGATATAGGAAAAAAAGCAAACAAATTCTGTGGATTGAGAATAGAAACAAAACAATTCACTTTAAAAACAAAAATAAAAGAAATTTTAAAAACCCAAATACAATGTAAGTTCTTTCTGTATGCAAACTTACTTTGGATAAGCTCACGTTTTATTAGTATAATAATCCATATATGATAATACTTCAAACTCAGCATGTTCACTTATATTCTATTTGTCATTTTTTTCAGACAATTCTAATTCATTTTAGCTGATAATATTTTTCCAGCTTTATTGACTATTAAAATCTTATATATTTAGGGTATACAATGCAATATTTTGGTATAGGTATACATTGTGAAATGATTACCACAATCACACTAACATAAATAACCATCATCTCACAGTTATCTTTTATTGTGGTGAGAAAATTTAAGATTTAATCTCATAGCAAACTTCAAGTATGCGATAGTCATTATTAACAGTGGCTACCATTCTATAAGTAAATCTCCAGAGCATGCTCATCATGCATTACTGAAACTTTATACTCTTTGATCAACATCTCACCATTTCACCCACTGCTGCACATTTGGTAACCTTCACTCTACTTGGTTCTGTCAGTTTCGTGTGTGTGTATGTGTGTGTGTGTGTGTGTGTGTGTGTATTTGTGTGTGTGTGTGTTCCAGTATAAAGGTTTTGAGTTTACTTTGGCTGAAAGGTATTATATATTTACATTACTTGCTCTGACTGCAGTGGAATTTTCAAATGCACAAAATTTATTCTTACAGATGTGGACAAATGTGCAAGATTTAGCAGACTAATAAAGGCAAACTTGTAAAGCACTTTATAAAAAATCAGTGTACTGATTGATGTATTTTCAGTTTAATCTCACATGAAATCTCAGAAATGATATAATATTGGGAAACTATTAATAAAAACTTGTTGATTCATATTAAATTGAATTTACATTTTACTGTTAAGGGCTATTTGGTATTTATGAGCTAAAATAAATAGTTTAATTTCAAAAAAATATAATTTAAAGACAAAATTTTACTGCAATGCAAGATACCGTTTGCCTATGTTCTAAGATTTTTTGGTGGAAAATTAAAAAAAATATAAATCTCTTTAGATAAAAAAATAAATATATGTATACACACATATGTATACACACATACATATACATACAGACATACACACACAAATGTGTGTGTGTGTTAATATTAAGGACTTATTTGTGGGAATTTCTAAAACTTAAAGATTTCTAAAACTTAAAGATTCAGTAATTTTCTATAAATAAAGAAACATGTTTGAAAATAGAGATTTAAATTTTTTTTTCTCAGTGCTGATGATCAAACCCAGTGTGTTATGGTGTGGATGTGAGGTATCACCCAAAAGCTCATGTGTGAAACAATGCAGAGTATTCAGAGGTAAAATGGTTGAGTTATGAAAGCCTTACTCAATCAGTGAATTATCCCCGTGATAGGATTAACTGAGTGGTAACTGTAGATAGGTAGCCTGTGACTGGAAGAGGTGGGTCATTGCGGGCATGCCTCTGGGGTATATATTTGGTGAGCTGATTTTAGTCTCTCTCTTTCTCTGTGCTGCCTGATCATCATGTGAGCCACTTCCCTCCACTCTACTCTTCTGCCATGATGTTCTACCTCACTCTGAGCCCCAGGAACATAGCCTCATGCTTATGAATTGGCACCTCTGAAACCAGGAACCCCCAAATATAACTTTCCTCCTTGACAATTGTTCTGGTCAAGTCTTTTAGTCACAGCAGCAAAAATGTGACGAGGGGCTGGGGTTATGGCGCAGTGGTAGCCTGCTCGCCTAGCACGCGGGAGGCACTGGGTTCGATCCTCAGCACCACATAAAAATAAAATAAAGCTATTGTGTCCACCTACAACTAAAAAATAAATATTTTTTAAAAAATGTGACTAAACCACAGTGCCTTGAGCTCACGAGTAACAACCGAAGTCTGAAAGTGTAGTAATCTCACAAGGAAATCCAATTTCCAAATATTCCACACATTTCTGGCAATATTTGATAAAGCAAATTATCATGATTAGTCAATATCCATAGAATATTTTTGAGGCCTATTCAAAAAAATAAAATGATTAACTGTTTCAGATACGTAAGTCACAGAAATAAGTTTCCAAAATAAATGGAAATGTATTTTAATATTAACAAATTCATATGTACTGTTTGGGAAGGATTCAGTCCTGGTTCTGTAACAGTGATTTTGAAAATAAATCTTTAACCAGTTAAATTCTACAACAATGGCTAGATCGAATTTTGAAAAAAAAATCAACTTAATAATAAATAGAATTGCATCTGTATTAGTTCTGTACCATCTATTTGTGGCAACATTAAGAGCTGTACATTTTTTCCTGTATATATAGTCAAACAAATAAATTGGAAGGTTGTCATACTGAATCATTTAATTAAGACTTTTGTTATTGTCAATATGTTGTATTACCAAACTAAATTATACATGAGAAAAACAAGAAGAAACAGAATGAAGCCTTGAGAAAGAAAACTGGAAAGAAAATGGAATCTTAATCCACTTTGAGTTGAGTTTCGTGCATGGTGAGAGATAGGGGTTTAATTTCATCTTTCTGCATATGGATTTCCAGTTTTAGCAGCACAATTCACAATTGCAAAACTGTGGAAGCAACCCAGATGTCCTTCAATAGATGAATGGATAAAGAAACTGTGGTACATATACACAATGGAATATTATTCAGCAATAAAAGAGAATAAAATTATGGCATTTGCAGGCAAATGGATGGAACTGGAAAGCATTATGCTAAGTGAAGTAAGCCAATCCCAAAA